>JASFAT010003785.1:0-153322 GCA_031353405.1 Baronia brevicornis
AAAGCTGCCACGACAAACACGGCAAAACTGCCGTGTTCGTACCTCATATGCCTATTTGCAATGTTACAAGATCCCATACTCAAATCCTGTCTTTCAATTTTTTATTTATCTCTCTGTCTAGTTTTTTTTTGGTAATATTAAATATTTTTAAGAGTATGGGTTCGAACGCTATCGGTCGATGTATCTTTTTTAAAATAAAATCCATTAAAATAAAGCGTTGACAATATATCTTTTCAGAAATGCCTGTGTAGAATTAAATCGTAAAAGTTTAATGGTAGAGGAAGCCGTTGAAGAAGTCCTTGATTTGATTAAAAAAGCAGCACAACAAATCAGACCCACTGAAATCAACCCTGACTTCGAATTTCTCATAGCTGATGGTCAGTAACTTTATATTGTTGAATTTTATAAACTATTTATTTTTATTGTATCATCCATTTACCATTTATTTCCATTATCAAGCATATTTTAGTCCTGAAATTGATACTAGTTTTAGAGATTTTTAAATCAAAACGATTAATAAGTACAATTTTTTCGTTATCATTTGCTGTTTTTCACCTATTTCATCTAAATGATATCATTAACCTATGAAGTTTCATACAACCTCAATATTATATAAATATACGTGAAGGAAAACCTCGTACTCCTATTTAAGCACATGTGCATACGGAATGTATCTACCTATATGTGATATACCAACGATCGTAAACATTTGTTTGACATGTAGAGGATGCGCATGCTGGAAGTGGACCAGCTTCTACGCTGAACGAGTCTACAACTAGTTGCCAGCAGGACTGGTCTGCGGTATGGGAGTGCTTTGAAAGTCCTCACAAACTACTTTCCACACCAGCTGGAGGTCTTTCTAAGAGCATGCAGGTATTTTCTGCACGATTTATTACATAGACTTCGTTTTTGATTTCTGTGTACGTATACTAAAAATTTGTTCTCGCAAAAATTCCCTTCTTCCTATTCATATTTAGTTGAAAAAATTTAATCATTACATCACATTAGTATTTTACGTGTAGTTCATATCTCAAAACGTTTTCTTTATCACTAGCTTTGTGCTTAATTTATTTTGTATTCATAAAAATAATTCCCACAAGACCACGGTTCACTGTTGTGAAATGCTTGCTTTTAAATGATAAATTTAAAATTTATCCGAATATTTAAGGTTTGTAGAGGGCATGGTGTATAAAAATGTTGGTAGTATCTTATAAAAAATTTGTAAATGTAAAAGTTGTGTGCAATGTTTTAGAGATATAAATTAACTATAAAACTTACAAATATTTCGTTTTTATTAAAATGTAAACCACTTTAGGACTTTAAATATCTTAACTCAGTTACCAAGTACAAAATATGTATAAAGTAATACTATCTTTAGAGAACCAACATACTTAAATTGCATAATGATATGTTATTATAACTAACTTAAGTTTAAATTCCAATACTTTATGCTGAAATTAAAGCTGTATAAATTAACATACCTTTTAAAATGTCACTCGCTACAATTATTTTGTACGTGAATTGTTTCACAGGAAATGGTGAAAAACGCAGTAAGTGAAATGCGACGATATTACAGTCGAAAGGTCGTAGATGTGTTGATAAAAGTGACTCGACGTGCCTTGGATCTTATTATCAAACAATTCTCTCAGGACCGCGGTATTTCAGGTGAATTATATTTTAATGTTGACTACCCTATCAGGGGCTTACCACTACATATGAAAAACTGTCCCTAGCGCACGTATCGTATTTGCACCTGTTCGTACATCATTGTTATATAAAAAGGTAAGGTTTTCAACATTTGAAAATTTAATTGATTTCGTGACAATTCTCATATTAAAAACGACACTTTATAAACCTTTAGCGTCAAAAATAATCACTCGAATTTTCTAGCAACTTTTTTATGTATTCATTCACTAAAAAGTCAATAATTAGAGAGAAAGAGAAAGATTAAGAAGAAATAATTTCCGAACGCACCTTCCACCTGACCATAAGCAACATAGCGATAGTCGTGATTCTTTTGATTTAGAAGCAGAGCTTATACTTAATGTAAGCTTCGTACATAGTGCGTTTTCTTCGCAACAACAACTCACCAAAGTTTCAGGTCAATTCAATGAAGAATGTAGAAGCATAATCATTACAAACACTCAAACATTTTTTTTCTTTGTATATAGAAAAGATTAGTTACGTGGCATGGTGCATGCATGCTTTATTACAATGCAATGCTTATCAAACGACTTTTCACGCCATCTATTGAAAAGTTGTTGTGATAATTCCAAAAACATACCAAAGGTTGCCATGAGCAATAAAATGATTGATTTAGGGGGGTATATACAATACCCACAAACATTATTATTAAGTAAATAAAACTAGCTCATACTGCGTCAATCAATCGGGGACGTCCACACCCCGCGCAGAGGTGTGGGATCGAGCCTCGGGGATGAACCCCCCATTGAGTTGCTGCACGAGCAGTGCTCGTGCAGCAACTCAATGGGGCAACCGCCACCCGGTCTTAAGTGCCGCTATTCCTAGCGGCTTTTGGGCGTCCTTTAACGACTTCGCGTCATCGAGATATGGCTGAACCTATTCCTACGTTGGGTCCGTCGCTGGCCCTCTTCCCTCGAGGGAGCCAGGAGGCGACAGGAGGATTTCGCGTGGGAGTGGACGTCCCTCAGGTGGGCGAACGTAAAGGGGAGCAAAATTATTAAGGTGTGGGTGTGGTCCATTGTCGGCTCGGTCGAACATCTTCCGAGCCAACCGGACCACAAACTCATGGATGCTCTCCACCCTGAGGTCCCTCGCTATAACGTCGTTACGCACATAGCGAGCCGCCCTCACGATGGCGCGCAGAGACAGATTCTGCTGGATCTGAACGCGTTTGCTATGGGTTGCTGATATCAAAGACCACCAGGCCGGCGCAGCATAGGTCAGTCGGGAGCGAACGTACGCCTTATAGACCAACAGCTTCGTACGCACGGGTTTGCGGGTTGATGTTAATATAGGTTGAAGGACCGCACGCGCGGCTTTCGCGCTATTCACCACGTGTGTTACCTGTGTGGTGAGCCGCAGCGTGCAGTCGATGCGGTCTCTGAGGTACGTTACTGTGGTATCCCAACGTACATTCTGCCCCCGAAGCCTAAGTGGTCTTGGTAGTTTACCGTGGCCGGTCACAATGGCGCATGTCTTCCCAACGTTGACAGACATTCGCCATGTGTCCAGCCACTCGGGTAGCAGATCCAGCAGCCTCTGAAGCTTCTGTGCTGCCATATGGACCGAACAAGACGACGCGAAGAAAGCGTCCTTCTTTTTCCATGTATAGCAAAAAAAAATATATAAATCTCATATCGTAGACTACAGAGTATTTTATTAGATGTTTAGATATTAAATATTATTTCAATATCCCAATAAACATAATCGAAAAAAGGATGATTTCATCGTTTTTGTATATTACCATTACATATTACATATATATGTTACCTATTTACATATTACATATTGCATATTACATATACCATTACATATGTATGTTGTTTTTGCTCATTGTTTTTGCTCATTGTGTGTTTATACATATATAGAATATATAAAAATAACCAATAAAATATAAGGGCGAATCTTTAGAATATACGTTATCGAATTCATAATTATCTCGCTTACCCTGAGTGCTATCTCGCTTACATCAATAGTGTCACAAAAATTGTGAATATGAAGAAATTGACTATCATACACCAGAGTAGCATAACGTCAAAGGAGTTCTTGTCTTTGAATGAGAGAAATGGATATATAGTTCCATTTCATTTAATACGCCTATTCATTTGAATCTATGTATAAATCTCAAATATGTGACCAATTACAAATAAATGATCCACCCTTCTTTGTAATTGGTTGTATTTATTATCATTAGAAGACAAGGTGACAAATATATAACTTTCTCATTTACATTGAGTCCTATCTCGCTCACATCAATTAATAATAGCGACGCAAAAATGGCTATAAACACTAAGAAATGGACTAGCGTACACCAGAGTAGCATAACATTAAAGGAGGTCTTCTTTGAGTGAGCGAAATAGATATATACTTCTATTTCATTTAATACGCCCATTATTTTTATATAATATACTGTATTGGCCAATTACAGATAAAGGTGGATCAGTAAATAGTTAAACATTTAAGGAAGGCGTGTCCGTGTTCGCTATTCGTGGAAAACGCGTAGCGGGTGGGAATTATTCGTAGAACGTTGTGTTGTGACGTTGTTAACGTTGTATGCAATCGACCGCAGCTCAATGGATCAGTTTTATTGGAAATGATATTCCATTGCGATCCTTCTCCTTGAGACACGAATGTTATTATTAATAATATACTGCTATTAATAAGCAATATTTAACAGCATGTATTTTGTAGTTAAAAAGTAATAGGCTTACTTACGTTAAACTGTTATTAATTTTTTTGCAGGGGACTAAATTGTACACTACGTAGGTATTACATTAATTCTAAGTACACCATTTTAAACATTCTTCAAACTTACCACCGGTTATTAGACTAGAACCTAATAAGAAAAAATACTAAAATAAATTATTTAAGCATTTCATTGATACTAAATAATGTAAGTAAAATAATGAGACCGCTCCTTTGCAAATAAAAACGGGCGGTTTGGATTTTTTTACATTGTTGGTAATAATTTGGTTCTAAAGAGGTTTTAATAACCAAACTATGTTACTGGCACTTAATAAAGTGTCTGGATATGAAAAAAGTATTTCCAAATACGAAGCTTTTGTTTTTTTTATAATAAATAATCCCTTTTTAGTCTGTGACTTTTTACTTACTTTTCGCGGATTTGTTGTTAGAAGGATATCAGGCAACTAAAACTACCTTCTTGTTATTTTTAGCAGAATAATTTATCGCATCATCATGCCTTATTGTGTTAAAACACATATCTTTGTATCTATTATAATAAATAGCAGAAAAAGCAATAAGAGCTATAATATGTTAGCTAGCTAATAGTATGTTAGCTAGCTGGAAAAGAGGTGTAGCCAATGTTACGACTTACAGCGGTTAAGCGTGAGTCGTTCAACCATCCAAAGAACCTGCACTGGATACCAAGAGATAGTTTCCGTTCAGAGAAGGTAAGGTTCTGTCAGAAAACGTTGCACAGAACCACGAGACGATTGCTTTTTAGTAACTCATGCGCTGAGAAACATGCGCTGCAAATACAGTTTAAATATGCGGAGGAGGACGTTATATGAGGAGGAGGCTTTTAGAGGGTGATATACGCATCGGACGACCAGCAAGTTACTCCATGATTACCGGATTATTCGATTGAGCCTATCTTGAATACTAGGTAACTGGAGTAGCGTACCTACTCTTCTCCGATGCGGCTCGAATTTGTGTGCATGGTGAGGACCGACGTTAGCGAGTGTTACGAACGCTATGCTGACGTGTGTTTGGAAGAAATCACCTCTTATGGTGGAGGATCTGTTGCTTTGGGCGGGCGTAACTTTCAGCTATGGTATCGAGATAGTATTAATTGAAAATGGCTCACTAAATGCGTAAAGGCACGTAACAGAAATCCTTTGTCAACATGCACAACCCGCATTGACTGTGATTGGTGAAGATGCCATTTACAGGGATGATAATGCTCAGGTCCACCGTTCTGGCGACTTAAATGCTTATATCGTCCTCTAGACTGGCCAGCGCGATAAAGGAAACCCTACCTTTTTTGCCGCTGGAGGAGTTGTTCACAGGCGAAAAAATGACGCTCAACGTATCTTGGCTTCAAATCATAAGAAACCTCAGTCTCTCCTCAAACTCCTTGCTTTTGAATCATTCCTAACGCATTCAGTCGCTTAACCTCCGTGAAAGGAACATTTCGTTCCACTCCTACGCCCTCCAGGATGAGCGTCGACTCCGCGTAGTCATCCGCGGCCTTCCCAAAGAATTAGCGAATAAGGAAATCGTACGAGATCTTGAGAGCCAAGCGCTCCCGGTACACTCCGTCGCGAGAATGCGCAGACGCCGAACTCGCGAGCCAATCGATCTTGTACTGACAATTTTGGATCTTAGCCCGGAGGGAAAGCAAATTTTTAATGTCAAAAAAGTTTGCGGCCTCTCTGGCGTTACATTTGAACCACCGCACAAAAACGGCCGGACAAATCAGTGCCACAGATGCCAATTTTACGGCCACTGACAAAGGAATTGTTACGCGCGCCCTCGCTGCTTTAAGTGCGCGGGCGACCAGGCCTCGGCGGAGTGCACACACACTCCCGAATCCGCTGAGCCCCCTCGCTGCATTTTATGCGGCCAGAAGGGCCACACGGCTAACTACGGGGGTTGCTCACGCGCCCCGCGTAGGAGTAAAACATCGCCTCCGACGCAACGCGGCGTTCGCAGCTGCGAACGGCATTCAACAACCAAAGGCCGGACAAAACGTCGCGACCCCTTTGTCAGCACCGACAACAACTCCACCGTGCGCACCTGCGCCGCCGAAGGCTATAACTATCTCCCAATCCGCGGTCATAAAAACCTCCGCGAACAATGCAACAGTCGCGCCTATTGTTCGTGATAATGCTTGGGCTAAGCCCCTAAACTTAAACAAAGCGGGCCCTAATCCACTCAACAATGCACCGGTCAAAACCGCACAGATGGCGAATAATAAAAATTCCGAGGACTTAATCGCCGATTTCTCGTTAGTGAGTGACTTTTTGTCATCAATAAATATGTCCGAGCTACAAATTCTCGCGAACAAAATTAGAACCGCACGTAACGGTAAAGACAGCTTTAGTCGACCACATGAGCCTAATCAACTCCTTGGGGGACTTTCAAGCCCGTTATCTTAAGCACTTCGACACCATCACCATAAAATTTGTAAAATGTATAACAAAAATACAGGTAGAATTAAACCTCGCTCCCTGACTGTCGCGTATTATAACGCTAAAAGCCTAAACAAAGGCATCCGTAATTCCGACACACAGCGCAACGAAATTGCTGAATTCCTCCGCACTTACGAGATCGATGTAATGCTTATACAAGAGACCTTTCTCAAACCTAGTATTCGCGATCCTAAAATTGCCAATTATAATATAGTTCGTAACGATAGGTTGCGCTCCCGTGGGGGTGGCACGCTTATATATTACAAAAAGTCTCTTCACTGTATCCCATTAGACCCTCCCTCATTGACCAACGTAGAAGCATCCGTTTGCATGATAGCCATGACCGGCCACGCGCCCATCACATTAGCTTCAATTTACCTCTCTCCAACCAAAAAGATAATTAAAAACGACATGGAGGCACTCCTGAACTTAAACTCTGAAGTTATTCTGTGTGGAGGCTTAAACTCCAAACACGAAAGCTGGAATTCTAACTCAAACAACGCAAACGGCAACTCACTGTTTAATTTATCGATACAATTACACTTCGATGTAATTGGTCCGGAAACTCCGACACAATACCCGACCCACCCGGGCCACTCTCCTCAAGTCCTCGACATCACGTTGTTTAAAAATATAACCCTAGCTCTCAGGTCCATTGAGACCATTCACGAACCAAATTCCGACCACAGGCCGGTCATTCTCAAACTTGGACTACCCGACGCTCCTTTTGCCATTACGAAAAAAGTGATAAATTGGCGCAAATTAGCGACAAAGCTAGAATCTTCTAGCTCTGCGCAGTTAAATAACGTTCCCTCTAGCATAGACTCACGCGATTCAGCTCTTAAAGCTATTGACTCTCTCTCCGCGCATATAAGCACATCGATCGAAAACTCGTCGAAAGAGGTCCCTGCGGCAAACGTTCGCCGTTGGGTCCTTCCCGGAGATCTCAGACATTTGATTAGAGATAAAAATGCCGCCCTCGGGCGGTACGATCTCTACAAAACAGACGAAAACCGATCTCGGCTACGCCGCCTCCAAAGGGCTGTAAGAGAGCGCATAGCCGAGTTTCGCGCGCTCACCTGGGACAACCTGCTTGAGAGCTTATCCCCCGACGACCATGCATACTGGCGTCTGGCGAAAGCTCTCAAGACAGACTCTACCGCGTCATTCCCACCGCTTGTCAAACCCAACAGCAATGCGCTCGCGTTCGATGACTTGGAGAAGGCAGAATGCTTAGCTGACAGTCTAGAGGCCCAGTGCACCCTCTCCACCAAATCATTCGATCATGCCCACATCTCGCATGTGGACGACGAAGTCGCGCGTCGGAACTCAGTACCACCAGCGGACGAACCACTGACACCGATCTCACGAACGAACGACGAAATTAAAAACAACATAAAAAAATGTAAAAGCCGCACGGCCCCGGGCGCTGACGGTATTAGCATGCGGGTAGTTAAACTGTTGACCTTACCGCTACATACGATTATAGTGAACATTTTTAACGTGCTTCTCATGACTAGATCGTTCCCGGACGCATGGAAAGAAGCCGACGTCATCGGCATCCCTAAACTAAATAAGCCCCGTAACCTACCAGATAGTTACAGACCGATTAGCCTCCTCAATACCTAAGGAAAAATCTACGAGCGTGTCGTTTTGAGCCGGCTCAAAGCATACGCCGAGTCCAATAACCTCATCCCAAACGAGCAATTCGGGTTTAGAGAACTCCATTCCTGTCCCCAGCAGGTCCTTCGCTTAACTGAACACATTCTTGAAGGTACATCCCAGCGTAGACCAATCAATACAGGAGCGCTTTTCTTTGACGTGGCTAAAGCCTTCGACAAGGTCTGGCACAACGGTTTGTTATACAAACTATACCACATGAGTGTGCCCGATAGACTCGTTCACATCATACGAGAATTCCTTAGGAATCGAACCTTCCGCTTTCGCGTCGAAGGAACGCGCTCCTCCCCCCGCCCCCTTAGGGCGGGGGTTCCGAAGGGATCCTGCCTCTCGCCACTTCTGTTCTCACTTTACACCGCCGATATTCCCAAGCACGCGAACGTGTCGCTCGCCCTATTTGCGGACGACACCGCCCTCTACACTTCTGATAGGGTCAAATACCGCGTGTCGAAACGGCTCCAAACCGCGGCCACTACTCTTGGTGAATGGTTCCGAAAATGGAGAATCGAGGTAAATCCCGAGAAAAATGAAGCAATTTATTTCTCAAGGGGCACCAGTAGAGACTCACACAAACGAGGCGGCTGACACTTAGATATCACTCTCTTTTGGCAGACCTATCCCGTGGAAAAAGTCTGTCAAATATTTAGGCGTCACCCTCGACAATCACCTGAATTTTACTAAACACATTCAAAACGCTCGATCCAAAGCGGCCTTCGTCTTAGGTCGTCTTCACCCTTTAATTAACGCCCGCAGCAAACTGTCCCTCAGACACAAGCTGCTTCTTTACAAAACATGCGTCCGGCCAATTATTTCCTACGTAAGTGTCGCCTTCGCGCACGTGCATAAAAGAAAAATAAATAAACTTCAAGTGATACAAAATCGCTTCATTCGTCGAGCCACCGGTGCTCAGTGGTTCCAGCGCAATATCGACCTCCACTGCGACCTTAACTTGCCGAGCGTCAAACAACACTTTAAAACACTCTCTAAGAAACATTTTGAGAGATCCGAATCCCATCCGAATCCACTGGTGGTACAATCGGTAAATTATTTACCCGATTTAAACGCGCGCCCGAAAAGACGACGCCCGCGTAACGTGTTATGGGACTAATAGGGACTATAGTTACTAAAGTTCGATCCTCCCCTACATGTTTAACGTAGAATCATGACGAGTTTAAAATCAGCACACACACATATGTGTACCTCCGACACGGCGTCAGGCCGATGAGGTCTGCGATTTGCGCAGATTCCCAATTATATTTTACTTGCCCGCAGGCTTCCAGCCCGCGGGCCCTGAATACGATATAGCTGTTAAAGCCAATAGGCTACCAGCATTAACATCTTTGAATCCAATCAGTCGCTTAGAGATAGATAGATTGCTTAACGAGCAATTTCTAATACTGAAGCAAGTTGTTCTTGCGTTTAGCACGGATCATCATTGGGCAATTTCTACAATTCAGTGTCTTCGAATGTTTTTGGCCTTCCTTCACGCCGACAGTCGTCAACATCGAAATCGTTAAAGCGGAGGAACCAATAGCGGCACGTTGTTTCACTTAGAGCAGCATTTTCGTAAACTATTTTTAACTCGCGATGCGCTTCAGCCGCCTTTTTTTTGTGATGAAATAAGAAAAATAAAACTTCCTGCAAATGATGATTATTTGGCACAAAATCAGACATTTTCACACAACTAAAAGTATCATATACTTTTAGTTGTGTGAAAATGTCTGATTGCCACAATAAAATCACTAACGTGTCAGAGCGGTTTGTTTACCATATGTCTTAACTTGTAACCAAGCTTGTTCATGACGTTTTGGATATGATAACATCGACCAACACGTACCTACTGCTAGAGTCATCTAATGACAAACAACGAAAATTTAGTTGAGCATCAAATATATATAATATAAAAACTGTAAAATTTGACTGAACATATAACTCAAGGAAGTAGGTATTCCACACTTATTTCATTTCGCAGGTATTGAAAAGAAGCCATTGTTCCTACTGCAGGCTACTTTAATGATACCAAACGTGTCAGTAAAACCCACTTTAGAGGAAATTCAAGATATTTTGGTGTTTGCTGGAAAACACATCACCGGTCTCTCAAAAGGCGTGGCTCAGTGGTCTGGCGGAAAGTCTTTGAGGGTACGATATGTAAATTTTTATTGTTTACACGTTTAACTTTGAAATAATTAACTACACTTATAAAGGTATTCAAAATAAATAATATATAATATGTTTAATTCATAATTCAATTTTATTCAAAAAGTGAAATGAAAATTGTAAAGTTTATAATCATTATGCCGTCATTCCACTGCAATAACCAGTGTACCTACTGGTAGACATAATATGTCGTGATTACTACATAAAGAAGGTGTATGTTTTTAGAGTACCTACCTATATTAAATTTGATAATAAAAAAAAATGTATATTAGGTTCGTTGACGTAATAATTTCATTTAAAGAAGAATGTCCCTACTCATTATAATCAAAGTGACATTGTTTATTAATTACTTGTGATTAAAAAGTAAAAATTTCTTAATCATGATATTTATTTCATCATCTTGCCAATTGGAGCCTAGAGCTGCCACGTAGGTACAATATGCTCTAACATATTTATTTAATTTTACTATCGATGCCGTGTTCATGTTTACAGTAAAGAAAAGACGTTACTGGGTTTGTTTTGGTTTTAATAGATACCTAGTAGGAAGTAGATAATATATTAAAAAATTGATAACAATAAATTAATATTAATGGGATAAATGTCTCCCGTATTGTGATGTTAATTGTCTTGTGTTGTCTCATACATCGCACCCCTTAATTCCGTGTTTTCGATGGTGATCTCGTCTGCAAACTTTTTATTTTAACCTTTTATCCCACCCGCCTCTTACATATTTTATATACATTGCTCTACACTTGGTGTGGCTTTTCTGTCTTTTTGTCGTTGCGCATTGTAAATAGCACCTTTTTAAATTACTAATTTTTATATTATATAATATAATTTGCTTCCCTTTCCTATTCCCTGCGCACGCTACGTTCATTTAAGCAGGTGAGCTGGAGGAAGCTCGCACGTCACCAGTCGAACCAGCTACTTGGAGTAGTCACACAACTTGATGAACAGGTCCAATCAGTGTCACCTTTAAACATGGCGCATAAACCTATTAAATTGGTTGACGCTCCAAAAGCAAGAAGAAAGAAGTATTACAAGTTGGAATCCGAGGAGAAACCAATATTTCCTTTTCAACAAAAAAACTTTTACAATCACGTGATGGAAAACAAAGAGATAATGAAAACATTGTCGTTACTATCAACATGCACGCAGAATATCAAAGTAGTAAGTACCACATGTAACTTGTTAACGTACGTACGATGTATTGAGTAAATATATATATATATATATATATATATATATATATATATATATATATATATATATATATATATATATATATATATATATATATATAGTAAATATGTGCACTTGTTTGTGGGAGGCCCTAGAATTGAATTTTTGTAATACATTTTTTTTTATTTATTTGTGTTTTAAATTATATCTGACTTGATTAGCTCGTCAGTGATTTCATACCATAAATATGTTTAAAAAAACACTATACGTTTTAATTAAGTATGTAGACGGGAACTTGGTCTCTTAGTTGCGGTGGATTTGTGACATAGCATAATTTACTTATTTTAATGTATAAGTATGTGTGTGTGTGTGTGTAAATGTTTATGTGTATATGAGTTATTTATATATCGTTCCTAGTAGCAACTATTTGGAATAAAATAATTTAAATTCATTAATTTAAATTTTTCAAAGCAGTATTCGATTTGTGATATTGGATTAATTGTCAGGCAAAGCGATCGTTTGTACCACCATATATATGTAAACGCATGAGGGATAAAGGTATATATATATATATTCTACAACCATATCAATTTCGTCACTATAGTCTGCCATCTAACCACATTGGTGCTTGCTTAAAACCAGCGCCGGGTGCTCAAATAGAACGCCTGGCATGCACTAAGAAACATCTTATAGTATTTTTTTTAGATTTTAATTATTTTTTGTTTCTTTTCTTTTTTATGTGTAGGTACAATATAATATTATTTAGGTATATTAGTGTCACGAATTAACTAGCATAGAATTAATTAATATGGAATACATGGAACTAGTACTAATTAATTAATTTTTAACACTTTTGGCAGGAGCTGACCACATTAGTGAAACGTTGGCGGCCCTACCATTACCTCTGGAAATGTGAAAAAACCCTGCGTCAGTTACTAGCTTGGAATTTAAGCGACTTTGAGATTGCTTTGAAAAAGTACAGCGAACTCGAAGCAAAACTATTTATGGAGCGAGACATATTAATTATAGGAAACTGCTTAGCTGTTTCCACTGAAAAACTGAAATTGGGACTTAGCACAGAGTTAAAAAGTAACTTTAGACATAACTTTTTATTTTTTAATATTTTATCCCTTAATATTTATTTTATCATTTTTTATTTATGTTACACATTAAAAAAAATTAAATAATTTTACGCAATTTCCATTATATACTTGAATACTAATTGTTTTTTAAATATTATTTTTATATTGAAGAAAACAAAATTTAAAAAAATATTAAACAGTATTCTTTTTGTATACGAAAACATTGCCTTGGGAGCAAAAATTAAAAAATGTACCATGATATTTCGATACCATGATACAAAACGTATAAAAACATTGCCTTGGGAGCAAAAATTAAAAAAAATTACGATGATATTTCGATACCAAATGTATAAAAACGTATTTTTAGTAGGGTTATTATACATTATTTAAACGTTCGTCTAAAACTAATTTACACATATCTACAGTTAATGTGTAAATGTGTTATACATTATTTTAAGTAAATATACTTAACAATAACGGATTAACATAGATATAAAAATGTTTGATTGCTTTCTATCACGCTTGCTTTTTCCTTTCTAATACCGTTAAAAAAGATATATGTGAAGGTTTCAAGGTTTATGTTACTTTTCGGGAAATTGCCCTCCTATCCCATAAAAAAAATAAGGCCAAGTTTTTTTTGGTCAAGGTTTCGTATAAGAGTGAGTGATGATGTGAGTTACGACTCACAGCATCCAAAAACATGACTACGAGCGTATACTGCGAAGTAGGATCTCAAAGGGTCCGTTGCACGGGATTTATTTAAACGCTTTTAGTGTATATGCAAACAGAAAAAACACTTTCTGATCCAAAATCCCTAGTGTGTAATGGCTTGAAATGATTAACGGGTTACATTTACCTAAGACCTTTATGACTAATATTTCTGGAGAACGTTTGGGAGTTGAATACATATACATTATGATACAATTAAAATAAGGATATATTTTTATCTACCGTTATTATAAGTTTAGGTTAATTTGAGCTTAAATCTAATTATAAACATTAAATGCAAATTAAATCTTGTCACCCAGATGGCACTCACAGAATTAGTCAAGCAATGCGTAAGAAGTACAAACGTGAGATGGACTATGTGTACGCTATCATGAACGATTTGGTACATAAGCTAGAGAGACCTATAAGAGACTTGGATGATGTCAGAACTGTCATGGAGACATTGAAAAAAATTCGAGAGCAAGAAGTCGACATGGAACTTAAAATCGATCCCGTTGAGGTATTTTAATTGTTTACGTTCTGTTGTTTTATTAAATATAATATATTTTCCAAAAAAAAAAATGATTCCTGGAAATAAAGAAATAATTGCTTAAATTTCTAGTAGAAGTGCTAAAAAAGAATGTAAGTGAAATTATAATACCTACCAAGAGGAACTGTAAATAAATAATAAGTAATTATATATAATAAGATATTATGTCCATGCCTAAAACTTATAATATATATTTTTTATATTTATAATTTTTTTTTATATTTATAAAAATATTATAAACTTATAATATATTTTTTTTATATAATTTTAAATAACGGCCATATATCAACTAAACCAACAGACCTAATGAAATAGAAAAAGATAAATTTGTTAAAGAAGTGTTTGTTGTCAGTTTGTCATTCTCCGAAATATTTTCCTCCGAATTGTTTTTTATGAATACCTGTTTGTGCTGTTGAAGATATCGCTGCCGTCAATATTATTTATTTATTACACAACGGATTTCTATAAATGTTATCAACGCAAGCTTTCAAACTTGTACGGGTGTAGAAAAGAACTCTTACAAATCGCTGTTGAAATGTTTTTTATTTGTCTTCTTCACGACCAATTTTCTTTGTGTTCAGAAAGATCTGTCATGATCTGAGATTCATGACATTCCAATTTCAAAATCTGTCGTTTTAAGCTATTTATGCCTTAACATGTGTCTGTGTGCATCTATTGATGAAGGCCTCCTCCAACCGTACGCGTTTGGTCTTTTTAAGGTAATACTATACTAATATTTACAAAAAACCATATCATTACGTCTCAAGTTCAAAAATTTGACTACACCTTCGCCACATAACAATGTGAGGACTACGCTTAATTACTCTCAAATGTCTTAATCACTTTATCGCTGTTCGCCATTGCCAGATAATAAACCAAATAGGCAGATACGGAAACACTTTGCGAAATATTTTGGGTAAAGTATTACGTAGTATGTAGAATCGACTTTGCGTATAGCAGGTTCCACGCCGGGTGCTGTGCTGCTGCTGCACGTGACGATGCCCTGTTTAACGGCAAATGTAAATCTATTTATTTAATTTACAGGAAGCGTTTAATGTCATCATACGGTATGAGTTACCAGTAAGTAAGGAAGATACGGAACAAGTAGATAATCTTCGCTATACGTGGCAGCAATTGCAAGCAACAGCCTTGGCTTCTCACGTCCAGTTACTGAAAATGCAGCCCCAATTCGAGGAAGACCTACAGAATAATTTAAATAAATTTAGGGATGACAATGCCGATTACTGTCACGAGTACCGGCATGCGGGACCGATGCAACCAGGTTTAAGTCCGCGTGAAGCGTCAGATCGATTAATCCTATTTCAGGTATTTTTTAAATAATGACTGAAATAGAAAAATATTTCCTACTGTACACATATATTACTTTATTTATTAATTGTTAGATTTCAAAAACGTTTTGGTCATTATATAGAAATC
Organism: Baronia brevicornis; assembly: GCA_031353405.1. Taxonomy (NCBI): domain Eukaryota; kingdom Metazoa; phylum Arthropoda; class Insecta; order Lepidoptera; family Papilionidae; genus Baronia; species Baronia brevicornis. The sequence goes on from JASFAT010003785.1 coordinate 15,657, forward strand.
ACTGACAGTACCTTCTTCTTGTTTAAGCGGTCCTTTGATGTATAGGAATGTAGTTACTAGAAGCCTCAAACTAACAATCTGTCTCTATCGTTTCTTGTGGTGGTCAGCACCTGATGCAATTTGAAAGAGGATAAGGCTACCTTCACTTGGCCGAGAATCTTGGTCAGTGTCGTCATTCATTGAACATTCAGGTTTACTCTGTTCAATGGCAGTTTCAAAACCTCGGAGGTCAACATAACGTATATCTAGAGCGCGTTCATGTTTGTGAATTTTCGTCAGACGAAGTTTATAGGTGGCAACTAAAAGTTGGCGATCACTGCCACAGTTCGTCCCAGGTTAAAACGGACGATCTCCAACTACTTTGAATGAGTATATAATTTATTTGGTTCCTGAAACTGTCACCAGGAGAGATCCAGGTATAAAAGCGGGTGTTCCTAATCACAAAGTTTTCTTCGCTGTAAAAATACGCTTACATCTCTCGTTTCTAGTTCCAATTTCGTTCCAAGTTCGTTCTAACTATTCGTAGGTGTTCATCTCTCTGTGTTTTTCCCACTTTTGCATTGAAATCTCCTAGAATTATAGTTACTTCTCTATTTTGTATGTTATGAAGTACTTTTCTTAAGAAACTATAAAAGTTTTTGATGTCGTCCTTACTAGATTATTAGATTGAGCTGTAGGTACGTATACCTGTACGATATTAAGTTTACAGGAAGTTGTGTTAAGTTTGCAGTAACAATACTGTGATCGTTTATCGGCTTGTACCCAGTCACGTATTTGTCCATAGAAGATGGTAACAAAGGCAACACTCTCGCACTTTCATCTTCAGGACCTGAGAAATAGACTTTATTTGACTGACCCATTGAGAAGTAACCGGTTCCTCTCTAACGTGTTTCACTGAGGCCCAAGTTATTGACCGCCTTCCTTTTTATTTCGTCTTCCACTAACCTAAGTTTGCCAGGTTGATTCAGTCCGTGTAGATTCCATTTTCTAAGACTTTATAATAACGCTTTCTCGTGATTCCATTTTGACTCTCATGGGAAGATAATGCAGTAGTGTCCCGTTGCCTTCTGCACCAGAATGTTGCTGTATTTCTTTGTTATCCCATAATTGGTCGGTCACCAGATACTCGCTTGTTGTCAAGCCGGGAGGCCACCGTCGCGTTCCTACGCGTGCAGGTGAGGATGATATTTGGGGCCGGAATGATGTTATGTCCTCTCTCCTCGTTACCCCCCAAACCTACAGTACAGACAGTGCCTACTTAAAGTTAAACCAGTGCATAAAGAGAAAGAGTTGTGCATTTTTTATTTTAGAATAGATTCGATGGTATGTGGCGAAAACTACAAACATATCAAAACGGCGAGGAACTCTTCGGGTTACCACACACCGAGTATCCGGAGCTAGCGCAAATTCGCAAGGAATTAAATCTGCTCCAAAAACTTTACAAATTGTACAATGATGTTATTGATAGAGTTAGCAGCTATTATGATATACCCTGGGGTGAAGTCAATATAGAGGAGATAAATAACGAACTAATGGAGTTCCAGAACAGATGTCGAAAGTTACCTAAAGGGTAAGTAATCAATACAATGCCATATACAAGTATGCGAGTTAACAAGAACTAATTTAAATGGATTAATTAAAATGACGTATGTATCTACCTAAAATATACTTCTTTTTCAAAAGTGTTTTGATTGAACTTAACGACTAGATCGATTTTGATTAATTTTTTGTGTGTGTTTGAGTAGATATACTGAATGGTTTAAATACACCCGGTAGGTGGAGTAGTTATTGGGTTTTTATTTAATAATTTTAATTTATTCAATATGTTAATTCTTAAATCAATAGCTTAAAGGAATGGCCTGCTTTTTACGCTCTAAAGAAAACAATTGACGATTTCAACGACATGTGCCCACTTCTTGAATTAATGGCCAATAAGGCTATGAAACCACGTCATTGGCAGCGGATTATGGAAGTCACTAAATATTATTTCGAATTAGACAATGAAGACTTTTGTCTAAAGAATATACTTGAAGCACCACTGCTGCAGAACAAAGAGGATATTGAAGTAATTTTATAAACAAATTTAAGCACATAACTAATTCTTTTATAACTACACTAATAGTGTTTATATTGCATATAATTATTTCTCAACACTATTTCACAATTTTATTGTTCTACGTAAGATTGTCAAGATAAAAAAAATTCAAAGTATCTCAAATTCAACGTATAACTCGCATTAGTAAGATTTGATCCATTTCAACAATTTCTGTTGATTACAATTATAATTTGATATAATATATACCAAGATAATTAAAATTTTATAGTCCACAGATGAATAAAGTACGATAATGAAACCTTTTTAATATTAATTATACAAAATTGATAAGTATAATAAAAAAAATAAAAAAAAATTATAAAAATTGATAAGTCTAATAATCTAAATATCAGTTCAATAAAAAAACTCATAAACAAATGGCTATCCAACCTAGCATATAATTCTACAGAATTAATATTAAATAAACATTAGCTTAGTAGCACAAAATAAAATAAAATAAATTCAGACAGACACATGTACAAAAAAAATCTTTTTGGTTTGTATAACTTAATAGTTTTTTTTTAAATTTGTATAGTTATATTAAGTATAGCAAGAAAATAATATATGTAACTCATAAATATGTCACAGAAGGGAACCGTCTGCCGTAGTACAGGGTTCGCCCTAGTTCGGCAGACGGGGAAACAAAAATTGTAAACTTATCAATGAACAATAAATATATATTATTATTATTATATTATTGATAATATAAGTCTTCGTATATTTATTTTATACTCTTTATTTATAATTATTTATTTTGATTTTAAATTAATTAACTATATTTATGATGGCCATTAATATTTAAATGTAGCCTCTTTTATTCAATTTGAGGCTAAACAAGTGCTGTATACTTGTTTAGCCTCAAGTAGGTAGATAGGTACATAGCTACACCTATTAAATCATTCAATTGCACCATTTTAAACGTTTGTGCTTGATTGGGAATTGTACATCATTATACATCAGCACGCGCGCAGCTGCCTACGTACACGCATCACGCCAACACATTCGACGCTTCATGGATGGATAAAATCTTGTGAGTCGCGTCAGCAACATACTGTAGTAATAGCAGCATATCTGTAGCCATCACCCTCACGTGTTATATAATATTAGTGTTATGTACATCTATAAAAATAAAGTTTAATTTTTTATGTGGAAATTTCTAAGTGATATATACTTTGCGTTGTTCTTTTTATTATATTTTAATTTAATTATTTCAATTTTCAAATTGTCAGATCATTGTGCAGTACAACAGTGAGTTCTAAATATGTACTAATTTAATAATTATTTGAGATTTATGTTGAATTTAGAGATATTGTTACCAATGCAAATTATTATTTATTACTCTATATTAATAAAATTTTTGATTTACAAAGTTGCGCAAGAAACTTCAATTTTTATTTAAATAAATATTTTATTTTATTTTAGGAAACTTTTATTTTTTAGTTTACATTGTTTTAATTATTATGCAACTTTTGTTAATATTTGCAAAATGATTATTAATTAAATTATATCATTTAATTTTACCTTGTAAAAGTAATATAAATATATATATTAGTTCTTATTTTCATTAATTTTACTTCAAAAATTATGAAATTTAAAATGATTAACATAACAATATTAAGTTTAAAATTTCAAAATACAGTTTTAAGTTTTCACTTCAGTCGGCAGTCCTGGTGACTGCCTCTGATATTTTTTAACACCATGAATATAAACGTAATGAGATATATAAATCCTCTGCTTTATTTTTGGTTTTATCGATGTTGTGTGTAATAAGGACATCCCAATAAAAGAGAAGCAAAAGCCGGACCGGTGCTATAAAATAAATAAATCTGTTTAAATCCGAATATTAACATAGTAATCGCATTATTATGTAATTATGCTCGACCTGCAAATAATTTTGGTTTGGTATTTATATGAGCATCTACATATGACTCCGTTTAATTCATTCAAATTATTCCATTAATTGGGATGAATTAATCAGAATTCCAAAATTTCCTAAGCTTGTTTTATTAAGACGACTTAATCAAAAAATAGCTTTGTCAGACAAAGAATAGAATGTATGATCCTATAATAGTCGTTGTATTACTTTAACAACATTTTTCTATATTATTATTCTGTTCTATTTCTAGTATTTTTTATTCTGTTCTATTTTAATTCATGCCGCTTTATGTATGATTGGCATATTTATTGTACTCGTAGTTAGCTCTATAAAACATACATTCTCTTTAGGTTTGTTATTGTCGATTTTATAAAACTACATAATTCATAGTTCACCAGTATATTCATTGTTTACATAGGATATATGCATATCTGCTATGAAAGAAAAAGATATAGAGGCAAAATTACGTCAAGTCACCAACGAGTGGTCTGTTCACGAACTTACTTTCCAAACTTTCAATAACCGCGGTGAACTATTACTGAGGGGTGATACAACCGCGGAGACTATTAGTCAACTTGAAGACAGCCTCATGATATTAGGATCCTTATTATCAAATCGGTAAGATTCCGTGGTATAACTTATAAAAATGTGATGTTATTAATATTATACCTATATAGAACATACGGCAGATTAATATCAGGAGGCATTCTCAACTAGTCAATAAACAAATTATATATATTTAAATTTCTCAAATTTCTTGGCAACCTACTTGCCTTAGTGTATTCCGTCTTTTGAGACAGTGGGCACGAATTCGATTACGCATAGGGATAAATATATATGAATGATCTACAGGTATTTATTCCTAGTCTGTGTCCTGTTAATCTTCCTTAGACTTCCTGGTTCGTGGGCTAATGTCCATTTCTCCAGAAATGAGAAGGCACTTGTTCAGCAGTGAGACATTGGGTTTTAGAAGAAATGTCTACGACATATGTTGTTAGTGACTTATTTGTGACTTATTTATAGTTTAAGTTAGGTAAGTATATGACTAATTTCCCTATACTTACGCTATTGAAACAATGTTATCGAAAAAGCTTGCCATTTCACAACAAATCTGCGACACCGCCTTAGATAAAGTACGTGTTCATACACTCCACTCACGGTGTATATATATGTACTTGTAGAGGACCGTATGCGGCGAACTGTATTTTTCAGAGAACCATCCATTCCAAACAACAGCCCTTCTATTGACACACAAGGGGGAGACTACGTGCAATAACCTGGCATGCACTATATATGTACATGTTACCGTTATGTTAATCTAATGGTGGGTTTGTCGAAAAATTTAATATCAATATTTCTTTATATCAGATATAATGCGCCGTTTAGAAAACAAATACAACAGTGGCTATATGACCTACAAAGTACGAATGAAATCCTTGAAAGGTGGCTGCTTGTGCAGAACATGTGGGTTTATCTAGAAGCAGTTTTCGTTGGTGGTGATATAGCTAAGCAATTACCTAAAGAAGCCAAACGTTTCTCTAAAATTGATAAGTCGTGGCAGAAAATAATGCAAAGAGCTCATGAAACACCTGGAGTTGTCTCTTGTTGTGTTGGAGATGATCTTTTAAAACAGCTTTTACCTCATTTACAAGAACAATTAGAACTATGTCAGAAAAGCTTAAGTGGATATTTGGAAAAGAAAAGAACTATGTTCCCAAGGTTCTTTTTCGTTTCGGATCCTGCACTACTTGAAATTCTTGGACAAGCTTCTGATTCGCATACCATTCAAAACCACTTGCTTTCAATTTTTGATAACATTCGATATGTTAAATTCCATGACATCGGTAAGTACTTCTCGTTTTAGTTGATACCTTTCTCTTACGAGTCTAAATTATAATTAACAACTCTATATCTACAAATTTTCTACTCGCCCTAATCATGATGTAGATATAATAAATCTAAGAGTATCAATAAAATATCGTATTAAATAAAGTAGTTGGAAATGGTTTAAAGTTTCATACACAATGCGTTCCAAATTTGTTTTCGGTAATTACGTTTCAAATTGTAATATTATTTATAGCCAGCCTGATTAGAGCAAATGCTTTATATACTTCTTTGCAAAAGAAAACCGGCATCTTATAGTTATTGGCTTTTCTGTGAATAATATTAATATATAATAGTATGTGATTAGCTTAGATGGCTAGAATTTTAAATACTAGAATCGGTGTTTTAGTCAATGTAAACAGAAATCCGTGTGGAAATGGACATTTTTATGGGTATAGTGAAATTAAGTTTACGAGTACATATTTTAATGGTACTTTAATAAGAAAAACGATTAATTAATAACGATTATGACCTCCTCTTGCAGCAAATTACGGCATTTAATCGTTTTAGCATGCATTCCACCAGACTTTGAATGATATACTGTGGAATATGTTACAACTTAGCCGAGATCACTGATGTATTAGGAAGTGATTGGCCAGATTTTACTCGCCTTTTTTGGAGGTTCCAGACGTGCTCAATGAGCATAAGTTCGGGGCTCTACGCTGACCAACCCAAACGACGAATGCATATTAGCATCTACGTCGTCAGAACGTCATCTTCACCAATTACAGTCAGTGCAGGTTGTCCATGTTGACAAAGGATTTCTGTTATGTACCTTTACGTATTTAGTGAGCTATTTTTAATAAATACTATTTCGGTACGATAACTGGAAGTTACGCCCGCCCAAAACATAACAGATCCTCCATCAAGATTTCTTCAAAACACACGTCAGCATAGCGTTTCTCTGGTTTGTAACACTAGCCGACGCCGGTCCTCACCATGCAGACAAATTCGAGCCTCATTGGAAATAGTACGCTACTCCAGTTGCCTAGTGTCGAAAATAGATAATCTCTAGTGAACCTCAATCGAGCCATCCGGTGCTCACGGAGTAACTCGGGGGCCCATGCTGGTTGTCGACTGCGTATATCAGCAGCTAAAAGCCTCCTCCTTACAGGCCATAGCTTAACTTGCGCTCTTCGTACCTCTTCAAGAGGTCTTTTGAGAACCTCAGCGCCTGAATCACTAAAAAGCGGTCGTTTCGTGGTTGTGTGCAACGTTTTTACCCAGAATTTTACTTTCCCTGAACGGAACCTGTCTCTTGGTATCGAGTTCAGGTCCTTTGGACGGTTGAACGACTCACGTTTTACCGCTATGAGACGTATCATTGGCTACACCCTTCTTCTAGCAGGGCTATGATATTACTAGCTCTTATTGCTTTTTCTGCTATTACAATAGATACAAAGATATCTGTTTAAGTCACAATAGGGCAAGATGAAGCGACAAACATAAATTATTCTACTAAAAATAACAAGAACTTAGTTTTAGTTGCCTGATAACCTTCTAACAACAAACTCGCGAAGAGTAAGTAAAAATCACAGACTAAAAAAGGGATTATTTATTAAAAAAGTTTCAATTTGGAATTAATTTTTGTTTTAATATCCGAACTCTTTTATTAAGTCCCAGTAACATATTTTGCCTATAATATATATATATATATATATATATATATATATATATATATATATATATATATACATATAACCTTTTAAAATATTACCAATAATGAAGAAAAATCAATACAGCCCGTTTTTTTGCAAAGGAGTATTTACACAAACATTGTATATACGAATACTCAATTTATAACTGATATAAATGTTATGGCTTAATACGTTTTGAAATAGAAAAGCTATTTTGATTTGTAAAATCAACCTGCATAGTTTAATTTCATTAATTTAATTTAACTTATACCACAACAAGTTTAATTTAATTTTTTTAACAGAATACAATAAAATGGTCGCAATAGTGTCATCAGAGGGTGAAGAGATAAAACTTGAAAGACCTGTGCGAGCAGAGGGTTCAGTAGAGACATGGCTTACGTCACTTTTGCAGTCAGCTCAAAGCAGTTTACATTCCATCATACGTAATGCTGTTTCTGTAATCAACGACCCATCATTCAATCTACTTCTCTTCCTTGATAAAATGCCCGCACAAGTATGTAACTGATTACGTCAAATCATTATTTTCATTACTAATGCCAACCCATACCAAATTAGTGCTTAAAATTAATTACTATTTGAACTAAATAGTTTCTACGTGGTAAACGGAAAACACATGTTGTCACAAACTGTCATGACTAAGTATCTATATGGACTTTTTCCGCCAACTTACATCAGTGACGTCGTGTTTTTATTTCATTTTCACAGTCTTGTTAATACAACACTATGAAAATGAAATAAAAACACGACGTCACTGATGTAAGTTATAAGTCTGAATCGAACTATATTGTATACCTAATACGCCACCACAATTAAACAATATAAGTGATAATAATTATCAGTTATCTTTCTAATATAGTTCGATTCAGACTTATAAGTGAAGTGATATGAAAGAAATGCATGTATCGTGACTTTTTAAGATGACTGAAAAAGTCTATAAAAGGTCACCATTTTATAAAGATGTAATGTGATCAGCTTGTGTTGAGCGTGACTAGACATTTCAAGAGATTTAATATTATTCCATTTTACTTGAGACTGGCACAATACTATAGTTTAAACTAATTACCATCAAAGAAACGAGTAGAACGGTATCTATATAAAGAATGTAAGACTCCAACAAAGATCTTATTAAGTGATGCAACAGGCTTTGAGAAATATAAGAATGTGTCGCCCAATCTACTGCTACTAGTGAGCTTATTAAAAGGTATATAGGTATGTCAAGGCGTAGAGAATATAATTAAATTTCTACAGACTAACGGAGAAAATTACTATGTACATTGCTAATGATAAATTATTGCTCACAAAAGATTATTTCTATATAGAACGTATCTATTTTCTCAAACTCTTTATTTGGTAAAAAAAAAACATATAAAGTATCCCAAGAAATTAACATCAAGTGCTTAATTTTTAAAACATAACCATTATACTCGTAATTAATAGTAAACTTCTCTGTTCTAAAATCCTATTTATTATGACATTTAGGTCGGTTTGCTTGGAATCCAAATAATATGGACTCGCGACGCAGAACTAGCATTGATGCAAGCGCGACAAGACAAAAAGATCATGATGGAAACTAATAATAAGTTTTTAGAACTACTCAACACTCTCATAGATCAGACTACGAGAGACTTGTCAAAGATAGAACGAATAAAATTTGAAACATTAATCACCATACATGTTCATCAAAGAGATATATTTGATATGTTGGTAAGATTTATATTATTTTCTATTATAAGAATTGAATTAAACAAAAAAATATATCTTTTTATATTCTGATGCGATTTATTATAGAGATATTTTCTCAGTAACAGAAAATATCACTCTGGAACCCTTTTTATGTCTACTTGCTCGTTTATTACTTTAGAGAAGAGAAATATATTAAATGTAAGATAAAAATCTCATTAAAAAAACGAAGTGAAATTTCACATTGTTTTTTCTGATTTTATCTCACATAATTTGTTTTAATTTTTTTGGTGAGAACACCTTTTTCAAAGCACTTTTAAAAATGTTATTATGTATGCAATTACTTTTAATCACCCCTGACGATGGCATTGATGGTAAATTCTATAAACGTTGTGGAAAAAAGCTATTCATTTAAAATGAAGAACATTTAGTGGTAATACAGACACTGTACATATAAATATATTTTACTATTTTGTTGCCGCTGGAGGATACTTGTATTATTCTCCTTCTTGCTTATGCTTATTATCTTTGTTTATTAATATTTTTTTCTTTATTTTCTATCATCATAGCGATAATGTATTACCAACCTACATCAATTAATCTTTTTAACATTGTGTCCACCGTACGGTTGTCTGTAAGGAATATTGATATTAATGATAAGACCGCCAATTGTATAACTTTGTTTTTGGTACAATAAAGAATATACCTATCTAATCTAATCTATATAAGTATACGAAATTTATTGCAAAATGGGTAGGTAATAATTAATTATTCTTCCAGTGTCGTCTTAACGTTCGTTCTGCTAATGATTTTGAATGGCTAAAGCAATGCCGTTTCTACTTCAAAGAAGACACTGATAAGACGTGGATATCTGTCACTGACGTCAGTTTTGCCTACCAAAACGAATATTTGGGTTGTACTGAAAGACTTGTCATAACGCCCTTAACAGATAGGTGCACATTCTCTTTTTTTATCATCAACAATAGTTTGGTTCAATAGAAATCGTATTTGTCTAAGCCAAAGATTTTGAACTTAAATTTAAGCTAAATTAATAAACTTTAATTTGGAATCAACTTGTGTTAGTAAAAGGCTTAGTAAGACAGTCCTGAGTCTGTTTATTAGTATTTATGATATTATATTTAAAAATAGACTACCAATTGTAATCTGAAAGTGGACACAGTATAAAAAAAAAAACATTTATTACCATTACAAGGTTTTGCTAGAATATGTTCGTAGTACACGTAATTAATTGGATTGTTGTGAAATTTGCCATTCCTATTTGTAGATGCTACATAACATTAGCGCAGGCCTTGGCGATGAGTATGGGTGGAGCTCCGTGCGGTCCCGCCGGCACCGGTAAGACAGAGACTGTCAAGGATATGGGCAAGACACTTGCCAAATATGTGGTGGTATTTAACTGTTCTGACCAAATGGACTACAGGTACGTAATTTTTTTCAAATAAAACATTGTTTACATTCACATCCTTTATTTTGCGTGAGTCCAATTTTACGACCGTTTCGGAAGTAGGTTCCTCTGATCGGAGAAGAAACGGCGGAAGAAACTCTGCAGATAGCTTATCTTTTAAAATAATATGCTAATACTATTTTTGATTTGTTATGTTATTTGTATATGTAAATTAAGTTACATTGTTTGCTTGTGGCCTAAAAGTAACATTTATAAAATCGGAGGCAGTCATGAGGATTGCCGATGGAAGTGAAAACTTAAAACTGTATTTTGAAATTTAAAACTAATTGTAATAATAAAAATTAAAATTTCATAATATTTAATTAAAATATTTTTAATATAATATTTTTAATGTAATTAACATTTATTTGATTTTCATCAAATAATCACATCTGTGGGCATCCTGAGCAACAAGTATATATATATATATATATATATATATATATATATATATATATATATCAGGATATATATATGTCAATCAGGATGCCCATAGATGTGATTATTTGATGATAATCAAATAAATGTTAATAATTTTAATTAAAAATTATGAAATTTATTAATTATAACACATGGATTCCTATGTATATAATTAGACTTAGAAAAGCAACACTCACGTCGAGCGTCAACTTATCGTGGCCCAGAACGTTAGAGTGTTGCGGTGCCGGCACCGACAATTGTGCTGTGTGCATGCGTGCGCATATGATTAATAATTTATGAGGAGCATTCATGTATAATTCCTACAAGAAACTTCCAACAAAAAAAATTAAAAGCTATTTCGTGCTCTGCCTCTCGACAACATCATTAGCTGACACCTTTAAATTTAAATAAATCTAGTATTTGTATAAGTAGAATTAATTTGAAATTTCGACAGGGGTCTTGGTCGGATTTACAAAGGCTTAGCTCAGTCAGGATCTTGGGGCTGCTTTGACGAGTTCAATCGTATCGAGTTGCCGGTACTATCAGTAGCTGCACAGCAAGTAGCTGTAGTACTAGCCGCAAAGAAGGAGAAAAAGAAGAACTTTTATTTCACTGACGGTGAACTGTCAGATATGTGCCCCGAGTTTGGTATTTTCATTACTATGGTATGTTATTACATAAAAATATCAAATCAAAGTGTATGACATTATTATATAAAACAATAATATATTTAGTAAATATTTATTTTATTATTAAAACTTTTTGCACAATATGTACATTAGGCGGAGTTAATACCAGTCAACCTGCGAGCAAACCTGACAAGATTGGTTTGAAGGTGGTGCAGCTTGTACAAAATAAAAACTAATTTTATAAATCCAAATACACACAATACGTATACACATATATCAATACATACATACGGTACTCTTGGCCAGGCCATCTAAACGTCCCTTTCTCAACTCTTGTCACGACACCTTCTTTTACTCCACATCGCTCTCTTATATCTTCATTTCTTAGTCTATAATTCAAAAATTACCCACACATACTTCTTAATGCTCTGATTTCCACCTCAGTCTGCTTTCATGACTCTTCTGTCAAACCCAATTTTCACCATTGTACATCAGAGTTGGAAAAAGAACTGATAAATAAACCGCTAATCGGACCGTTTAAGACACATTCTGACTTTTCATAAAGGAGTGCTGGGCTCCATTAACCTGATTACCAGCTTTTACTCGCCTTTCAATGTCACCTTTTCCATCTCTTACAAACAATGACCCTGTACCATACGTAGATAATATTTCCCACTAAGTGTCCCCTTGAAGCACTTTCCGATGGATATTTCTACTAAATATCGTTTGCTACCTAAACCAAATAAGCCCCGTAACCTACCAGATAGTTACAGACCGATTAGCCTCCTCAATACCCTGGGGAAAACCTACGAGCGTGTCGTTTTGAGCCGGCTCAAAGCATACGCCGAGTCCAATAACCTCATCCCAAACGAGCAATTCGGGTTTAGAGAACTGAACATATTCTTGAAGGTAGATCCCAGCGTAGACCAATCAATACAGGAGCGCTTTTCTTTGACGTGGCTAAAGCCTTCGACAAGGTCTGACACAACGGTTTGTTATACAAACTATACCACATGAGTGTGCCCGATAGACTCGTTCACATCATACGAGAATTCCTTAGGAATCGAACCTTCCGCTTTCGCGTCGAAGGAACGCGCTCCTCCCCCCGCCCCTTTAGGGCGGGGGTTCCGCAGGGTTCCTGCCTCTCGCCACTTCTGTTCTCACTTTACACCGCCGACATTCCCAAGCACGCGAACGTATCGCTCGCCCTATTTGCGGACGACACCGCCCTCTACACTTCTGATAGGGTCAAATACCGCGTGTCGAAACGGCTCCAAACCGCGGCCACTACTCTTGGTGAATGGTTCCGAAAATGGAGAATCGAGGTAAATCCCGAGAACAGTGAAGCAATTTACTTCTCAAGGGGCACCAGTAGAGACTCCCACAAACGAGGCGGTCGACTCTTAGATATCACTCTCTTTGGCAGACCTATCCCGTGGAAAAAGTCTGTCAAATATTTAGGCGTCACCCTCGACAATCACCTGAATTTTACTAAACACGTTCAAAACGCTCGATCCAAAGCGGCCTTCGTCTTAGGTCGTCTTCACCCTTTAATTAACGCCCGCAGCAAACTGTCCCTCAGACACAAGCTGCTTCTTTACAAAACATGCGTCCGGCCAATTATTTTCTACGCAAGTGTCGCCTTCGCGCACGTGCATAAAAGAAAAATAAATAAACTTCAAGTGATACAAAATCGCTTCATTCGTCGAGCCACCGGTGTTCAGTGGTTCCAGCGTAATATCGACCTCCACTGCGACCTTAACTTGCCGAGCGTCAAACAACACTTTAAAACACTCTCTAAGAAACATTTTGAAAGATCCGAATCCCATCCGAATCCACTGGTGGTACAATCGGTAAATTATTCACCCGATTTAAAGGCACGCCCGAAAAGACGCCGCCCGCGTAACGTGTTACACGATCCGGACGACGAAACAGCGTCATTCGGATCCACTCACGACACCAAAACTCACACGCACCCCGGCTCTAGCCGAGCACGTAAAGTAGGGAACACTTCTACACCGGCCGCTTACACGAGATTCTCTTACGTACCCGGTCGGTTCTCACCCCCTAGACCTTAAGGTCTATGGGACTAATAGGGACTATAGTTACTAAAGTTCAATCCTCCCCTACATATTTAACGTAGAATCGTGACGACGTAGGCTACCAGCATTAACATCTTCGAATCAATCGTTTGCTATAACCACCGCTATACGTTACACTATCATTAAACTTTTTAAAACCAGCTGACGATAAATTATACAATATATTGATAATAATGACGATATTTTTCATAACGCTACCGAAATTAAAATCTAATTGTGTGTCTTTACTTCTGTAGACAAGTCAGGATCCATTCACAATCATGACAAAAATTTCTTGAAGTGTGGCTTCAGTACACTACAATTTTCCTTAAAATATCGCGATTAATATACCATAAGTAATCTGTAAATACAATTATTTTACTTTGCTTTGTAGAACCCAGGCTACGCTGGTCGTAAAGAGTTACCAGAGAATTTGAAGATTCAATTCCGAACGGTGGCAATGATGGTACCCGATAGACAAATTATAATTAGAGTGAAGCTAGCATCTTGTGGTTTTCTTGAAAATATCACTCTAGCTCGAAAATTTTACACGTTATATAAATTATGCGAAGAACAATTAACTAAGCAGGTAGAGTCTGCACATATTTATACTTGTTTTCTTAAATAATATCTAGTAATAAACTAATAAGAAATTATAAAAGCGTGAACATTTTATGAATGAATATATCTAAAACAATTTACATGAGAAAATATTAATTGAATCTATTTACTCCAAATAATAAGAAAAAATGATTGCCGACAGAAGAGAAAACTTAAAATTTCAAACGATAATTAAAATTATTAACATTAATCTGATTTTCACATCTATCAGCACCCTGAGCAACGAGCTTATATATATATATATATATATATATTATATATATATATATATATATATATATATATATATATATATATATATATATATATATATATATATATATATATATATATATATATATATATTAGGTTGGGGCAAAAGTATTTTCGTATTGTTCATACAAAGGAAAATATTTTTTTTTTTAGATATAATTTTTTTATTTATTTATAATATGTATGTGCCGTTTTGATCGATGACTTGTTGCCATTTTGTGGGTAGTGCCATGATCCCATTCCTGTAGAAATTTTGAGATTTTTGATAAAAAAATCTGACAGGTAGTGTTCACAGTGTTCTTTTAAGGTTAGCTTTATGCTTCGTAAAGAGTTCTGCAATGACCGAAACAGGTGGAAATCTGATGGAGTAAGGTCAGGGCTATACGGAGGATGATCAACTCATCCCAGCCAAGCTCTCTCAATTTTTGCTGCGTGGCTATAGATGAATGCGGCCTGGCGTTGTCATGGTTTCTCTCGGTGAGATCATGTGGTACCCAAATGTCAAGTTTTTTCTTGTACCCAGACTTTCGTAAATGACGTAAAACTATTTTATGATCAACATCCAGTTCTTCAGCAATGTCGTAGCTACTAATATGTGGATCTTGCTTCACTTTCTCAAAGATGGCACTGATTTTATCTGACACATCGCATCCAGAGCGAACCTCACCTTTCACACTAAAATTTCCAGACTTGTAACGCTTGAAACACATTTGTGCTACTCTTATTGATACCGCATTAGGTCCGTAAACCGCACAAAATTTATTCTCTGAGTTCGTCGCATTTTTACCTTTTTTGTAATAAAACTTTAAAATGTACCGAATTTCTTCGTCACATACATTCATTATTCTTGCTTGAAAAACTTGTTTTTTTTTATTTATTGCATCTTCAGAATGTCACATTTAATATGGTATTAAAACCAGCCTGTTACATTCAGTACAGCCAAAGAGGTTTGATTACTAATAATACATTCAAAATACGAAAATTTTTTTACCCCGATATATTATATATATATATATATATATATATATATATATATATATATATATATATATATATATATATATATATAAATTTAATTTAAAATTTCATGTAATTTAACACGTTCATTGCCAAGCCAAAATCGTACACTTACATAAATAGACAACGATGTTCTCATACAACATTGTTATTGAGTGCAACGCGACGTCGTTGACCACGACGACGTTATTGGCCACAGCCCAATAGGCCACTTCATGCGACGTTGCGTGATGCGGCAATGAACGTGTTAAAAAATATTAATGAGCGCACTAATATATATATATATATATATATATATATATATATATATATATATATAATAATGTGTATATAAATTAAGTGTATTTTGTTATAGGTTAAGGTAAATTTATGGGTTTTAAATGATTTGTCTGTTTGTCTAAGCGTAGTTATCATGGAAAAATTTTTAAGGTACATTATGACTTTGGATTAAGGAACATACTATCGGTTCTAAGGACTTTAGGCGCAGTCAAACGGGTAAATTCAAGAGACAATGAGAGTACGATTGTTATGCGTGTGTTGCGTGACATGAATCTCTCAAAATTGATCGACGAGGACGAGCCTTTGTTTATTTCCCTTGTAGCCGATCTATTTCCAAACCAAATTTTGGAAAAAACCACTTACCCTGAATTAGAGGAGGCAATAAGACGAGAAGTTGAACGAACAGGTTTAATTTATCATCCACCATGGGTCCTAAAAATTATTCAGGTAAAACCATAATTAAGATATTCTTTAATTCTTATGATTGAAGAGAGGTAAAGTAATAATAATAAAATTTTTTAGTTGTATGAAACACAAAGAGTTCGCCACGGTATTATGATCCTTGGCCCTTCCGGTGCTGGTAAAACTACGTGTATACATACCGTAATGGCTGCTTTGTCTGACATTGAAACTTTGCATAGGTAACTTATATTGTAAATTATAACGTGTGCAAAGAAATAGGCATGCTAGTAAAACAAAGTTTAATTCGAATATTTTCAGAGAAATGCGAATGAACCCCAAAGCTATAACAGCTGCACAAATGTTTGGACGGCTAGATGTTGCAACAAATGATTGGACTGATGGCATTTTCTCCGCTTTATGGAGAAAGACTTTAAAAATGAAAACTGAGGAACATATTTGGTTGGTTCTCGACGGCCCGGTAGATAGCATATGGATAGAAAATTTAAACTCAGTTTTGGATGACAACAAAACACTAAC
Organism: Baronia brevicornis; assembly: GCA_031353405.1. Classification (NCBI taxonomy): domain Eukaryota; kingdom Metazoa; phylum Arthropoda; class Insecta; order Lepidoptera; family Papilionidae; genus Baronia; species Baronia brevicornis. The sequence continues at coordinate 32,553 of JASFAT010003785.1, forward strand.
TCTGGCTAATGGCGATCGGCTAACCATGTCTCCCACTTCAAAGATAATATTTGAACCAGAAAATATAGATAATGCGTCGCCAGCAACTGTGTCACGAAATGGAATGGTGTATATGAGCTCTTCCGGGTTAGACTGGGAACCAGGTAATTAAATTAATGTACATGTTGTACATAATTAAAAACAAGTTTTGCATGCAATAAGTAATATTTAAAACTAAGACAATTCATCAAACTTTAGAACATGCCTTTCCGTTAACCTTAGATTGTTGTATATTATACTTTGTTCAATTATTTTTAAAACCTAAGCCAGATAGGTTAGGTTCTTACATTAAAAAATTACCTTTGATATGGTTTAATTTTTTATTCATGGACACATTTACAATAAACGTCGACTTACTACTTACCTCGCTAGCTCAACGATCCAAAGTGTGTTTTAACCCCAGATATCGCCCAGTCGGACTTCAGCCGTTATGCACTTCCGCTCTCACGAGAGCTCCTACTGTCGTCTCCTGGCCCCAGCGAGGGGGGAGGGCCTGCGACGGACCCAACGTAGAAAGAGGTTCAGCCATATCTAGATGATGCGAAGTCGATAGGATGCCGCTGGGAACAGCACCACCAAAGACCGGGGGGCTCGTTCCCTCACTCCGCATAAACGCGTTGCGCGGGTATGGACGCCCCCCTGTTTCTATCGGATTTCGGAAAAATTGTAATATATTATAGCTTATATATTATCGATTAGCTATAAAATATTTTTATTTGATAATTGTTTCAGTGTTAAGTGCGTGGCTAATTACACGGTCTCAAAGGGAAGTAGAAGTATTCAGCTCACTCTTTGAACAAACTTTCCCAAATACGTACACTTGGTGTACTCAAAATCTTACCTTTAGCATGCGTGTACTTCAAAGTAATATAGTGTTTCAAATGCTTCATTTATTAGAAGGCTTGGTACCGCCTCAGGTAGTAGAAACTGAAGATCAAACAGCCAGTAAATCTGTAAATGGTGACATAGATGATGATGAAGAAAAAGAAAAAATTGAAGTAATTGATCTGTATACGTATGAGCATTTACATAATATATTTGTATTCGTCTTAATTTGGGGATTTGGTTCATTGCTAGAGACAGAAGATAGAGAAAGATTTGATAAATATTTGAAGCAAACATTTGCTGAACAACTGGAATTGCCAAAACATCCTAATAATAAACCTAGCAATCTTTTTGATTTTTATGTAAAACATCCTGGTAAATGGGAATTATGGGACGATTTAATGACAAATTACCAATATCCTGATGTAGCCACACCTGATTATTCTAGTATCCTTGTGCCCATAGTAGACAATATAAGAATAAATTATTTAATTCACTGTATTGCTAAACAAGGTAAAGCAGTTTTGTTATTAGGTGAACAAGGTTCAGCTAAGACCGTGATGATGAAAGCATACATGAAAAATGCAAATCCGGAACAGTATATGGGACGTTCATTTAACTTTTCATCTGCTACAAGCCCTTACCAGTTTCAAAAAACTATTGAAAGCTACGTCGAGAAACGCAGTGGTATGACGTTCGGCCCTCCAGGAGGAAAGAAAATGTTGGTTTTCATAGATGATATTAATTTACCGCAGATAAATGAGTGGGGAGACCAAATAACAAACGAAATAGTAAGACAAACAATGAGTATGAGTGGATTTTATAGCTTAGAAAAGCCTGGAGATTTTACAACCATTGTAGATATACAATTCTTAGGTGCAATGGGTCAACCAGGTATTATTCTGTAATTAAAATACAAAACGTAGTACCATATTACGTGCTTATTTGAATGTTTTCTTACAGGAGGGGGTCGAAATGATATACCAGGTCGACTGAAACGTCAGTTTTCGATTTTCAATTGTCCTTTACCAAATAATGAGTCAATTGACAAAATATTCAAAGTGATCGGTGAGGGACATTACAATGCAAAGAGAGGATTTACTACTGAAGTTCGATCTTTAATAAAACGAGTAATTCCCTTAACTAGAATACTCTGGACAAGAACACGTTTCAAATTATTGCCAACACCAGCCAAATTCCATTATATATTTTCCCTAAGAGATTTATCTAGGGTTTGGCAGGGCATGGTAGGAACCTTACCCACTGTTATAGAATCAGAAAAATGTTTACTGCTTCTTTGGAAGCACGAGTGCTCTCGTGTGTTTTCTGATAGATTTACACACCAGTCTGACAAAGATTGGTTTAACAAGACGCTTTATGATACTGTTGAAGAAGTGTTAGGCGTGGAGTACAAAAAAATGATAGAAAAAGATCCTGTATTTGTTGATTTCATGAGGTAAAGTTTTGTTCTTCATTTTACTTTATAGCCGCATTTAAGTACTTTAATTTATTGACGTTTATTAGAGATGCTCCAGAGCCAACGGGTGAAGAGGGCGAAGATGCGGATATGGAATTACCAAAAGTGTACGAGCCGGTGTTTGATTTCAATGAATTGCGTGACCGTCTAGACATGTTCCTTTCTCAGTTTAATGAAATGGTTAGAGGTTCGGGAATGGATCTTGTATTTTTCCCTGATGCAATGCTACATTTAGTTAAGATATCGAGAGTAATACGACATCCTAGAGGAAACGTCATGTTAGTTGGCGTAGGAGGCTCTGGCAAACAATCATTAACAAAACTGTCCACATTTATAGCGGGATACCGATCTTTTCAAATTTCTTTAACCAGATCATATAACGTAGGCAACTTTTTAGAGGATTTAAAGTTATTATATCGGTCATGTGGAGTACAGGGAAAAGGAACAACATTTATTTTTACTGATTTAGATATCAAGGAAGAAGGTTTTTTGGAATATTTAAATAATATATTGTCTTCTGGTGTAATATCCAATTTGTTTACTAAAGACGAACAACAAGAAATTATATCTGAATTAACGCCAATAATGAAGCGTGAAAATCAAAAGAGAACATTAACAAATGAATTGGTTATAGAATACTTTCTTAACAGGACATGTCAGAATCTTCATGTTGTTTTATGTTTTTCCCCTGTAAGTAATGTTTCTTTCATTATAAAATGTTGTGCTTTTTACGAATATTTATTAGTTCTCTGTTACAGGTTAGTGAAGCATTTAGGTATAGAGCACTACGTTTTCCAGCTCTAATATCTGGTTGTACTATCGACTGGTTCCAGCCCTGGCCAAAAGATGCCCTTGTTTCAGTCGCTGATCACTTTCTTGCAGAATTTGAAATAGAATGCAAAAAAGAAGTAAAAAAAGAATTAGTTACAGTTTTAGGAACAATACAAGATGTTGTTTCTCAAGTCTCTACCGAATACTTTCAAAGATTTCGTAGATCCTCACACGTTACTCCGAAATCGTATCTTAGTTTTATCGGAGGTTATAAAACTATATACCAAATGAAACAAAAAGAACTTGGAGATGGAGCATTAAGAATGGACACTGGGTTAGAAAAACTTCGTGAAGCTTCAATATCTGTGGAAGTTTTGAAAAAAGATTTATTTGTAATGGAACAAGATTTAGCTTTAGCATCAGAAAAAGCGGATCGAGTTTTAACAGAAGTAACAGAAAGGGCAATGCAAGCTGAGATAGTAAAGAATCAAGTACAAATTGTGAAAGAAAAAGCAGAAGCTTTAGTGGCTTACATAGCTGAAGAAAAAGAAAAAGCTGAAATAAAATTAGAAGCAGCTAAGCCTGCGCTTGAAGAAGCTGAAGCTGCTTTGAATACTATAAAACCAGCACATATTGCAACCGTTAGAAAATTAGGTCGACCTCCACATCTTATTATGCGAATTATGGATTGTGTTCTTATTTTGTTTCAAAGAAGGTTACACCCATTAATTCCAGATACTACTGCGCCATGTCCAAAACCTTCGTGGGCAGAATCACTTAAGGTACTGACATATTCAAATTGTCTTTAATAATTTAATACATAAATAACTTTGAAATTGTGAAAAAAATATAATTTTATGTTACTTTACAGATGATGGCCAGTACTACATTTTTATTACAACTACAGAACTATCCTAAAGATATCATAAATAACGAAATGGTTGAACATTTAGTACCTTATTTTGAAATGGAAGATTATAACATGGATACAGCCAAAAGAGTGTGTGGAGATGTAGCTGGTTTACTTTCATGGACGAAAGCTATGGCATTTTTCCATAGTGTCAATAAAGAAGTTTTACCATTAAAGGCCAATCTAATGTTACAAGAAGCTCGTTTAAAGGTATTAATAATGTTATATGTTATTTGAATGTGTAAATAGAATGCTAGTAATGCATCTTTTTGTTATAGTTTGCAATGGAAGATCTAACATCTGCTGAAAGACAATTAGAAGAAAGAGAAATGTCATTACGGAATGTAAAGGAGCAATATGAATCAGCTGTATCTGAAAAACAGCAACTTACAGATGCCGCTAATGTTTGCCTTAGAAAAATGACAGCTGCTACAGCTCTTATCAATGGATTAGGAGGTGAAAAGATCAGATGGACACAACAGAGTAAAGATTTTAAAGAACAGCTAGGAAGATTGGTTGGTGATGTTGTTTTAGCTACAGGATTTTTATCATATTGTGGTCCATACAATCAAGAATTTAGAAACAGTCTCTTTAATACGTGGATGGGGATATTGAAAAGTAAACAAATTCCCGTTACTGATAATTTAAATATAACAAATATGTTAGTAGAAAGTGCTACTATATCGGAATGGACACTTCAAGGCTTACCGAATGATGAACTTTCAGTACAAAACGCCCTTATTGTTACTAAATCTAGCTCTTATCCTCTTTTAGTAGATCCTCAAAGCCAAGGCAAGAATTGGATTAAAAATAAAGAAAGTACAAATGAACTTCAAATTACTTCTTTGAATCACAAATATTTTAGAACTCACCTTGAAGATAGCTTATCACTCGGAAGACCGCTACTAATTGAAGACGTAGGCGTAGAACTCGATCCTGTCATAGATAACGTTCTAGAAAAAAATTTCATTAAATCTGGTTCTATAGAGAAGGTAATAGTTGGCGATAAAGAATGTGATGTTATGCCAGGTTTTATGCTCTATATAACTACCAAATTACCAAATCCACCATATTCACCGGAAATTAGTGCAAAAACCTCAATTATTGACTTTACTGTTACCATGCAAGGTCTTGAAGATCAGCTCCTCGGTAGAGTTATTTTGATGGAAAAATCTGACTTAGAAGAGGAACGAGTAGCATTATTTGAATCTGTAATGAGAAATCAAAGAAGTATGAAAGAATTAGAAAGTAATTTACTATGTCGATTAACTTCTTCAAAAGGGTCTTTAGTGGATGATGAAGCTCTCATTCAGGTGTTACAAATTACCAAAACCACGGCAGAAGAAGTAAACGAGAAGCTAAAGGTAGCTGAAGTAACTGAGAAAAAAATTATCAAAGCAAGAGAAGAATTCAGAGCGGTGGCAGCAAGAGGTTCTATTCTGTACTTTTTGATAGTAGAAATGAGTAACGTCAATTTAATGTATCAAAACTCACTGAAGCAATTTCTTAATATATTTGATACTTCAATTACGAAGTCCACAAAGAGTAATATCACTGAAGAAAGAATTAATTTGATTTTAAAATACTTAACTCACGAAGTATGGGCATTTACTTTGCGTAGTTTATATGAAAGACATAAAGCTTTGTTCACTTTGATGTTAGCAATGAAAATTGACTGTCATCGAGGGTTGATAACACATGATGAATTTATGGCGTTCGTAAAAGGTGGTGCTTCCCTTGATCTGAACGCTGTCACTCCTAAACCCTTTAAATGGATATTGGACATCACATGGCTGAATTTAGTGGAAATAAGTAAACTAAAGATCTTCTCTGATGTTCTTAGTAGAGTAAGTATAAAATGTTTTCAGTAGTTCTGCTTCCGCCGCTCTACTTATTTACAACGCCAAGTCCTTTTACTATTGCCCAATAAATATAATAGATTTACCATTATTCTTTGGAATAAGATAGACATTAAGCAAATAATTATATAAGTATGAGGATACAGCCACGACAACAAGAGAGGCCCTTCAATCTCTATACAAAACCGCCACAAGCTGACACGTTGCCCTACACATACCATGTAGATCGCACGCATCAGGGGCCGTGCGCGCGATATTACTATTCTATGGTCGACACAACATACATATTATCCATATCGTTCGTACTTGAGTCGCATTTGGATTACTGCTAGATCTTCTACTATTGTCGTGAAGTCTCTTAAATTGTTTTTCAGTGAAATCTTAGGTATAAGAGGCAGCCTTCGTGACCGAGTCATGGGCTCTAAATCGCTAACCTTTCTGATAAAGTTGTACCTATAGAAAACAAAGCACACAAAAAATCAATATACGCGATGTACATACATATGTATATACCAATTTGCACTTCTTCCACTACACTTTTTGTGCATATGGTACTAACGTTCCGTAATATTCATAATATATAACCACATTACATTTCTACAGATTACTTCAAATGAAAAAGATTGGCGTGTTTGGTACGAAAAGGCAAAGCCTGAAGAAGAACCTATTCCGAGCGGTTACAACGAGAGCCTTGATGTGTTCAGGAAATTACTTCTAATAAGATCATGGAGTCCAGATCGAACTCTTTCTCAGGCTAGAAAATATATAGTTGGTATGGTTTTATAATATCTGCATATGGATGATGTTTCAATAGTGTATGCGTTATTTATAGTGCAGAGTTTCTTTAATTGTTTAGATTCACTTGGCCCGGAATATGGAGAAGGACGTATTCTCAATCTAGAGGCTACTTGGGGAGAGTCAGAACCTCGCACGCCGCTTATTTGCATTCTCTCAATCGGATCTGACCCATCAGCACAAATAGCTTCTTTAGCCAAATCTAAGGATATTGGTAAGCATGATAACACAAGAAAACCTCATTAAGAGACCTTTTTTGATCTGAGCTTTACAGAGCTTTTGTAAATGTAATAATGAATCAGATATAAAGGTTTTAAATTAAAAATGGATACACGAGAAAGTTAATACTTAATCTAAGAAGTGCTTCATTAAACAAATAATATTAAGGATTCTTCGTCAGTTAGTGCTTCATTAAACAAATAATATTAAGGATTCTTCGTCAGTTAATCTTTTTTCATTTGCGAAAAATGTTTCTAAATTTGTTACTGTACAGTAAATTTGTAGACTTATTTACCCCTTTAAAATTATCCTCACATTATTACAAGCATATCGCCTATGTTTAAGTGTTTTCAACACTTTTTGCAAGCTATACGCAGCTTGCAAAAAATGTGAAAAATTGTAAAGAAACCGCAAAAACCGAACGCTCGTAGAAGTTTCACTGTTTTAAGTATCTGTACTCCTGAAATATAGACCGTAAACAAGAACATATCTGAAAAAACTTAAACTTTATAAAAATCTATTTTAAAGTCCAAATGTTAACGTCATTAATTTTTTTGTGCTAATCGCAATAAGCGTAACGCTATCACTGGTAGTACGTACGCAGCGCCCCTTGAAATAATACGTAGGTACCTATTGCTTGTTACGTGCGGTTCAACTCATCGTTCGTTCAATATTGAATTGAAATAGAAATAGAAAAAATGTTATAATTTAATTTATTGATTAATTATAATATCTAGTAACGAGTAAAAAATAATTTCTGATCTCAATATGGAACTACTAAAATACTACTCATAAGGCTAAGTATTATGAAATTACATGGCTGCCTGTATAAAAGCAAACATAATAAGTCTTAAAAATTATTATTTTTTATTACAGAACTAAAGGCTGTTTCCATGGGCCAGGGGCAAGAAATCGTAGCTCGCAAAATGATTTCAGACTCAATGAGTGATGGTGGCTGGGTGTTACTTCAAAACATCCACCTATCCCTGCCATTTTGCGTCGAAGCCATGGATGCACTTATTGAAACTGAACACATACAAGAAAGCTTTCGTATTTGGCTTACAACTGAAGTCCACACAGATTTTCCAATCGGTCTGCTACAGATGGCTATCAAATTCACGAATGAGCCTCCCCAAGGAATAAGAGCTAGTATGAAGAGAACATACCAAAACATTACACAGGATACACTTGACTATTCGTCTCTGTCACAGTGGCCTCCACTACTTTATGCGGTCGCGTTTTTACATACTATAGTTCAAGAGAGAAGAAAGTTCGGTCCATTAGGTTGGAATATTCCCTATGAATTTAATCAAGCCGATTATGCGGCAAGTGTGCAATTTATTCAAAATCATCTCGATGAAATCGATCCCAAAAAAGGAATTTCATGGCCGACCATATGCTACATGCTTGGAGAAGTACAGTATGGGGGAAGAGTTACAGATGATTTCGACAAACGCTTATTAACGACCTTTACAAATGTATGGTTTTGTGACGTTCTTTTAAGACCGGGTTTCGAATTTTATAAAGGTTATAAAGTGCCTCAAACAAGAAATCTCCAAGGTTACGTTGATTACATTAATCAACTCCCTTTGACGGATACTCCAGAAGTTTTCGGTTTACACAGCAATGCCGATATTACATACCAAATAAACAGTGCTAAAGACATCTTAGATACAATTCTGAGTGTGCAACCGAAAGAAGGTGGTAGTCAAGGTGGAGAAACTAGAGAGAGTATCGTGTATCGTTTAGCCGAGGATATGTTAGAAAAACTACCTAGGCAATATGTCACTTTTGAAGTTAGAGAAGCTTTACAGAAAATGGGGGCTTTCTTACCAATGAATATATTTTTAAGGTGCTTTTATAATTTGAAATTTGAAATTTATGTGTTAAATATTCAAATAGATATATCTTTTCTTTGTGCAGCCCGTTTGATGATAAACTATGATTCTAAGTTTACACTAAATTAATTACTATTTTACCAACAATAGCTAAATACTTTTTGTGTTTATTATTTTTTTTACTTTTTAGACAAGAAATAGACAGAATCCAGCGTGTTATAAAAACAGTGTACACAACTTTATGCGATTTGAAGCTAGCCATTGATGGTACAATTGTGATGAGCCAAGGATTACGCGAATCTCTTGATGCTATGTACGATGCTCGCATACCAATCCAATGGTCAAAGGTAAAAAACAAATTAAATTTGCCAAGAAAGATTACAATTTATTATATCATAAACTTTCGATCAATTAAACATATATATATATATATATATATATATATATATATATATATATATATATATATATATATATATATATATATATATATATATATATATATATATATATATATATATATATATATATATATATATATATATATATATATATATATATATATATATATATATATATTGATGAAAAAATCTGTTTTAAAAAGGAGGACATTTCTCTAATTTTTAATAAGACTCTAAATTGCAGGATTTAATTTTATTAATTATATATATAAGAAGTTATTTCCATTCGGTCGGGTTACTCACTTATTACGTCATCAATTTATGGTCTTTTATATTTTTTGATCTGGAATTCTTAATAATTTTACATGGTGGAATCTTATTGATTAATATTCTTACACACATTGTACAATAAGTTATTAACTTCGATATGCTGATATGAATAATGTTGTATAATTGGTAAAATTTACAGCAAATTCAGCGCCATTTAAGGTGATAATTGCATTATGATATGTCGTCATTGGTATATGCAAAACATAAGACCTAATAGAATATATACTTTACCTACAGTGTTGCCTGTGTGTGATTACCTATTTAGTCTGCGGTTGCTAACCCGTCTATCAAAAGTCGTACAGGCAAATAATCCTTTCTAGTTGGAGGACGATATATTTACCTTATAATATAATTTCTATGCCTTATTATTATTCTATGACAGTTTAAGGATCTTTTATTACATAATTCAATTTTTTTGTTCTTTTGTTTATCGTGTAGATCTTTTAAGCATTTAATATCTGTATACGGAAATGTCTGCCGTTATATTTACTTAATGTTATTGAATTAACTATATGAAACTAGCATTTTTTTTAAACTCATATAATTCAATTGTTTGTCAAATTGATATCTTTTTAATCGTACTTTAAATCCTTGATTTTATTAATTATCCTTAATATTATTTACTTTACTTTTTTATATTTTTTTATTCCCACACTTTCTCAGATTGTGATTGACATAAAAATAGAAAAATGTAACCAGTTTTTTAAAACATATATTTTGGCCCAAAACCCCAAAAATCCCGTTCTTCTTTGTGGTTATCTTTGATGGCTCGTCAATTTAATGTTATAATGGTTAGAGATTTTTTTTATATATAAAAAATGGCTAGAGACTACCGGAGGTGGTCAACTCTTTCTAGAGTTACATCATTCGTGACAGGAAGTTGCGACTAAATTGCACAAGTGAATTTCAAAGTAAGCACTCCTTCAGAGCATAGCCCTATATATTTTTGTAGACAATAACAAAATTTTAATTACATTACTATCTTCGTGTTTGTAATGTAATACCTAATTATATTGAATACCTAATTATATTTCTGAGATATATTTTTCAGGTATCTTGGGAGTCAGCAACATTAGGGTTTTGGTACACTGAGTTACTAGAACGAGAGCAACAATACAGAGGATGGTTACGAAATGGTCGGCCTTATACCTTCTGGATGACCGGATTCTTCAATCCACAGGGCTTTCTCACTGCCATGAGACAGGTTATAAAATTAAAGCATAGAAATTAATCCATTTACATAAATCCACTGTAAATATTAATTATTTTTTACTGTTGTCGTCTATTAACAAAATCTTTAGAAAAATTTATTGTATATAAATATAATGTATTCTGTTTCCATTTGACGACGATTGGCTCAGTGGCGCGGCCCTCCACCCACGGAGTCAATGGTCGCGGGTTCGATTCCCGCATCGGAATAAATATTTATATGGATTTTTAAATGTTTATTCCGAGTCTGGTAACCCCCCCAATCCCCTTCTTTTCTTCTTCCTTTCCCTTCCTCTCCGCCAATCCACAGTCTGCCGTGCCAATGGATGCATGGCTAGGGGCGAGCCTAGTCGTAAGCGTGCCGATCGTCCCGGGGTCGGGCTCCCCCGGGGACTATGGTGCCTTACCTCAGCATGCAGGGCTCTGCTGGGGCTGACCTCCATCCTCCCTTGCGGCTCATAGGATTCACTAAAGACGAATTTAATATACCTAATTTGTCAAAAATGACGGCGACGTGGTTCGCCACCCGTCACGTACTGATTCTCACGAGGGCGAAAAGCGACCAATGACGAGCCGATTCGCTGCGATGAATGGCAGCGGATGGAGCTCTGTGGTCTCTGCCAACCCCTGCGGGGGATAGGCGTGAATATATATATATATATATATGTTTCCATTTAATGACCATATGATAAGATAATTAAATTATTAGTGTATTGAAGATAACAAATCATTTGAACGACGTATGGTCTTAAATGATTTGTAATATGGACGTTCTTTTTGCACTACACTTATATTATTATAAAATATTCCGCTTAATCATGGGTCAAAAATGAGGAAGGTATAATTTTTAAGTACAATAATAAAATATACAGGATAATTCTGTAACTACTTCGTATTACATATTTTCAGATAAATATTTATTTCACACGTACAATCTTCTCTTGCACATGACACACCTTTTGGATTAAAAAAAAATATCAAAGCTTTACAAAAAAAAAATCAACACTACCAATTGTCCTTGATCAAATCTAATATGCAATATAAACGTTTTATAACTTTCATACCAGTTTACAGATACGACTGTATTTATATGTAGCGTAGCGTTCACTCAACAACGCGAATCGGTTATCTGCCGTATAGTCTACTATACTTAAAGATGCCTCGTATTGAAACCAAAATGTCTTACTCGACGATACAACTTATATTTTACATCATCAGGAAGTAACTCGTGGTCATAAAGGTTGGGCCCTCGACTCTGTAGTTTTACAAAACCATATAACTAAGCTGAATCGTGAGGACGTATGCGAGGGCCCTTCGGAAGGAGTGTATGTGTACGGCCTGTTTCTTGAAGGTATGAGTTTATTTTTCAGAGTTTTCCAAATACCTTACCAAATAAAAATAATTGAAATAATTGTTTTTAGGTGCTTCACTAGATCGAAAAACGGGTAAACTTATTGAATCTAAGCCAAAAGTTCTGTATGAACAGATGCCGGTGATTTACATTTATGCAATAAACACGACTGCAGGCAAAGATCCAAGACTTTACGAGTGTCCAATCTATCGAAAGCCGCAGCGAACTGACGCCAAATACGTCGGGTCTATAGACTTCGAGACCGACAGCAATCCAAAACACTGGACTTTGAGAGGAGTGGCATTACTTTGCGACATCAAATAAATAATAATTTTTTGCCTTTATTTAAATGAAACACGGAAATAAATGGTTAAATGGCACTACTACATCGTATTCGGAATGTAGATATAAACTTACATTACCTAGAAATAAATTAATCAATCAAGAAATAAAATATATCACTTTAATGTAAATAAATACTAGTACATCCTACTGCAATTCATAAAAGAACTTTATTAAAAACTTCATTCTTGTATTGTTTGCAAATATTTAAAAGAATTTTTTGATTTCGTCATACAATACCAATACAAAAGCAGCACCAGTTCCTCGCAGTACATTAGAGAAAGCACCTTTAAAAAAGGCTTTTGGGCCCTCGGTTTTTAATATTGTAGCCCAGCAATGAGCTGTACTTTTGTATTGTCGTTCATGCATCGGCCGCCCTGACTGCATCATCATCCGTCTTCTTACAGTGTCCAGAGGATACGATGTTATTCCACTAATAGTTGTTACAGTCTGCAAATTTTATACGTATAAAAAATCTCATAAGATAATTTTTTTTACGGTTAATATTTTCAGGACGTTAATATCCCAAAGAAAAATATTACATTTAAAAAGACAATTGAATAACAAATTGAGCTTGTACATACAATTTATACCTATACAATAATTTTTACTATTTATCAATATCTTTAATGTAAGGCAATGTAATTGCAATGTAAGGCAATACAGTATTTGAAGTTAAATAATAGTGTAATAAGAAAAGAGGAATGAGACGCTGACGGTTGTGTAATCATCGAATCGCAAACCAAAGCCTGCCGGTAACGCCGATGCCCGTCACCTAGTCACCTTTATATTTGTTTAGTTTCATTCGTGGTCGCTGAACTTTCCTCCGACAACTGTCAAACCCCTGATAGTACACTATCAGATCACAGCATTTCGGTATCTGGTTGATCCATTTTTCCTAGTCACGGTAGCGGTCACGGTCCAAAAATGCCCGTTAGGGGACAGGCTACGATAACGAACTGGATCTGGCAATATATAACGGGTGGAGTGTGCGGCACGAACAACACATAGGTACCTACACGAACTTGAAGTAGAGCTGGGAAATATAAGACGGCGTGTAGTTGGACTGAGCGAAGCCCGTAAACAGGAGGAGATAATTTGTAACTTGACACTTTTTTTAACCTTGACATTACCAAACAAACGATAATTAAGTACAATCGTGGTTTAGGGAATATCTGCTCATGTTTAATATATATAGGATAATTTCATTTAAAGACCTCCATATCGTTCTTGTAAACAGCAGTAATCGTATTTATTTTCATAAGAATTGCTCTTGGGAGCCAGATAAAATAATCACTTGATTTATGTCCGGGTTTAAGTCTAGGATTCGGCTTACGTGCATTCATATCGTCACGCCTGCTTCCCGTATGGGTAGACAGAGACCACAGATCTCCATATCCTTCGATCTCGACATACTTTCCTTGCTTTCTCCACACTCATCACTCTCCTCTTGCAATCCCGCCGCTTTATCTTAACTTAGCCTTTCTTAAAAACTTATTACGAACTAATACATTCTGTTAGAATAATGATCACAGAAAATTGACTTCCGTGTACTTTATTACAACGCTAAATAAGAGTAAAAAGAGCCCAAGCCCTCCTCGCACTTTTTACCTCCTAGTATCCAATTTCGTTTATTAACGCGCTTACAGTACCCCTGGTGTTCAGTCAGTTGATCCGTTTGCACATCTCGTGCCCAAAATACTCGGATGCACTTGGAAACCTTTGTCACCGATTATTTTATAAGCGTCTTACCTACCGTTGTCGTCCCCTTACCATTGTTTACTGCAAATAAAAGTGTTTGTGTGCTATCTTCAGCTCATTTTCCGCAACAATCGAAATCATAATATACATATTTTTCCTGCATAATACACAATTTATTAACACATATATGGGACTAACAGATATATGGGACACTTAACATATGTTGCCATATTTGTAGTAATATGAATAAAACACTTGGGTAGGATACGAAACATTGATAGTAGGCACATACATAACTGATAAATATTAATTAGTTATACCTACCTTACTTTTAGGAATTTTTATGCAAATTGCTAGTGAGTAATTCTAGGTAATTTAGATTAACACATTTCACTTATAAATATAATACACTCCTTTGCAAAAATAGGCGGTTTTAATTTTTCTACATTATATGTATAATTTAGTTCTAAAGAGGTTTTAATAGCTAAACTATATTACTGGCACTTAAAAGTCTGGGCATGAGAAAAAGTTAATTCCAAATTTGAAGCTTTTGTTTTTTTAAAAAATAATCCCTTTTAAGTTTGTGACTTTTAACTTTTCGCGGGTTTGTTGTAAGAAGATTATCAGGCAACTAATGCTAACTTTTTGTTATTTTTATTAGAATAATTGTTTAAACAATTTATCTTTATATTTATTGTAATGGCAGAAAAAGCAATAAGAGCTAGTAAAATTATAGCGCTGCTGGGAAAGGGGTGTAGCCAATGTTACATCTCACAGCGGCTAAACGTGAGTCATTCAACCGTCCAGAGAACCTGCACGTGATACCAAGAGATAGGTTCCGTTCAGAGAAGGCAAGGTTCTGGGAGAAAATGTTGCACACAACCATGACATAACCGCTTTTTAGCGACTTAGGCGCTGAGGAACCGCAAATGCAGTTACATAGACCTCAAAAGAAACCTTAACCAAGTAAGAGGACCCAAGAACCAAGAACAAGTTAGTCTATGGACTGTGAGGAGGAGGTTTTTAGCGGCTGATAAACGCAGTCGATGAGCAGCACGGGCCCCAAGTTACTGCGTGAGCACCGGCTTACTTGATTGAGGATCGCTAAAAATTGTCTATATTGAACACTAGGTAACTGGAGTAATTTACTCTTTTCCGATGAGGCTCGAATTTGTCTGCATGATGAAAACCGACGTCGGCAAAGTTACGAAGACTGGGAAGAATGCTATGCGTCAGAATGCTATGTTGACGCGTGTTTTAAAGAAATCACCTCTTATGGTGGAGGATCTGTTGTTTTGGGCGGGCGTAACTGGAAGTTATCTATCGAGAAAGTATGAATTGAAAATGCCTCATTAAATCTGCAAAGGTATATAACAGAAATCCCTTGTCAACATGCACAACCCGCATTGACTATAATTGGTAAAGATGACATTTACTACTGATATTCGTTTGGACTGACCAGCACGGAGCCCTGACCTTAGCCCCATTGAGCACATCTGTGGCTTCCTAAAAAGGCGAGGACGATCTGTCCAACCACCTCCATAAAACATCAGGGAGCTTAAACGTGTGATCTCGACTGAGTAGGAACACATTCCACGAGACACAATCAAAAGCGTGGTGCAGATTGTTACAAGGGAATGTCATAGGTACTCGTTATTAATTAGTCGTCTTTTTTATTAAAGTACCATTAAAATACTCGTAGCCTTAATTTTACTATACCCATAAAAATGTCCTATTTCATACGGATTTCTGTTTACATTGACTAAAACAAGGATTCTAGGATTTAAGTGTTAAAAAATCTTCTAGAAAAAATAATAGTTCTAGAAAAATTTCTAGTCATCTAAAAATATTAATATTATCCATAGAAATGCCAATGACGGTTAGGTGCCCGGTTTTTATTACAAAGGATTATTTATATATTTTCTCACAAAATCTACGGTGAAATACAGATATATTTACAAATGTAGATAGCAAGTCTTCTACGACGTCCGTGAAAAACAATATCATGTTTAAAATATTAATACTATAATTATACGGCACAACTATCAGTGCTGTTATTATTACTAATTCTTATAGTAAACGAAATTACTCACTACACTATGAATACATCGTAGGTATATGGTGCATAATATGAACCTGTGCTATTAGCCACGATACGATCAGTGGTGTGTTTTTCGGATCTGGAAGCATGCTACGTGCAGTGTCATACAATCCAAAATATGAAGCCCGGTAAATTATAATTCCTTGGACAGACACAATAAATCCACGGTACCAGCCCAATGGGCCATCCGATTTTAAAGTTTTAGTTAAGCAGTCTGTTAAACCTTGGAATTCTTTGCTTTTACCCTTTCCGACGTCTGCTGCTAATCTTCAATAACAAAATTCATTAATAATAATATATTAATACAAAACAAATTTGTTTTCGTAAAAAATATCCAAAAATGCGGAACAACAGCCAAGCTCCCGCGTGTGAGGGAGATTTTGATTTTGAGACGTCCGTTTCTAAACAATTAATAAAATTATACTTTTATTTGTATGAATAATCATATTAAATTCGATTTTTATCCTATTTTCTAATTTGGTTCTAGTTTATTATTGATATATTTATTAATGTAAATTTTAAAAGCCCCGTAAGTGATAACCATCCATGGGAAATCACGTGGGAGGTTAGTAAAGTTCTTTATTCTGAGTAATTTGAGCTATACTAATTTTTTATATACATCTGGAGGAAAAAAATAATTTCTTACATGTATAAACACACACATGCAATTATGTCATATGAGACATAATATAAAAACCTATTATTTTCCACATTTAATTACATCTAAAGGTATCTGTCGAGGTTTCTTCATCGCAGAACGTTTAGTACAGAAACCTCGAAAGATCTATGTATATATCAATTTCTAAGGTATAAAAAGTTCAACAATCCAGCAAATTTACATATAACAATATGACGAAATACACAATAATAATTACGATATTACACGTCTATACTCGTATTTTAACCAAGGTATTATTTATTTTTTTGATATAGCAGTCAATATCAGCCTGCGGCAGTCCACTGCTGGACATAGGCCTCACCCAAGGCGCGCCACCTAGCCCGATCTTCGGCTACACGCATCCAGTCTCTGCTAGCCGCCTTGCGCGGATCGTCGCTCCATCTAGCAGGAGGGCGTCCCACACTACGTTTACGATATAGCAGTAAATTAAGTTATTTAAAAATTTAGTAACCTAGTTCGAGCGTAGTCCAATGGGTACACAAAACACAGAGATGTCGCGCCGGCAGCACCACCAGATGCCAGATTTCCGGCAAAATATTTCCAGAATTGTTTATCTTTATCAACTCCCGCAAGAAACACGGTTTTATATTTGTCTTTAAATGCAAAATTTAGAGCCTGTGTGGGAAAATATCGGATGACGTTTGCCAAATTTCCTCGCCATAACGATGATATGCCTTGCTCTTTCGGAATACGAATAAATGCATCCAAAATACCTGGCAACATAATATCACTTTAACCGTTTTAGTGCTAAGCTATTTTTGTGAATATATATGAAATAATATATAAAAACTGTAAAAAGTTGTTTTTAAATATATAAATATGCACTCTCGTAACTAAGTATGCGCAAGATTATCGTCCACTACCACGAAGCACCAAAAACACACTGATGCGCGCGGCAGTTTTGCGCTGCGGCGCTATTTTCGATTCAAACTATCGCATCACTTTTGCGCCGCTTAGCACTCTAACGGATAATATTTATTAATAATTCACAGGATTAAAAAATGAAATAAAAAATATGGATGAATAATTGCATCAATTTCCTTCTTTTAAATTTATATTTAACTAACCCAAATTATTTTAAAAATTAGTTATTTTATAATAGGCAAAAAATCAAAAATATAGTAAACCGCAAAATGAAAACGTACCACTTAAACCAAAAAACTTAAAATTTCTGAAAAAATTGTATCTGATCACTCAAAAACAGTCAGTTCCAACACTTCACAAAATTTTCTATTGGTTATAAAGCTGTGAGACTCGGACCATTTGACGCAGTATTTTTGTCTGTGTCATTTGCGTTTTCGGTTTTTGCGTCTACATACATGAACTTCTTTCACCAATTTGTTACATTTTAATAACTTACCTTTGTATCGTTTATCTTCAGAAATTTGTTTAGAAACATGTTGGACTTGAAGAATAAGTTTAACACGTTCTATAGGTGCCACTGCTGTTTTGGCAGTGGCGGCAGATATCCCTCCTGCTAGAAAATCTTTTAAGAATGCACCGGACGCTTTGCCTTCTTTTTTCTTTCCATCTTTTTTCTTATCATCTTTATCGCTTGTCATGTTTGGAAAATAAGATTACTGTATTTTTTTTATTTTATAAAAACCGAAGGAAAAATATTATAAATTAATCTTTTAATGGTTTTTTTGTCAAAAAATTACAATGTGTGTGACAGTTCTTTCTTCTCCATTCTGTCGAGTTCGAAATTGGAACATAATAGTAAAAAGTTGTTATGACGTTACATCCAATGATGTACCTATTACAGTTTTATGTAACTATTTACTTTTTGATTTTCCATTCCATTTTTGTGTGTAAATGACGTTATCGGCCCTGGGGCATTATCAACTACATAAGAAAAACTCTCGAGCGGAAGGGGCGAAAATTGGACACAGAATAAAGACGATGACACGGCGACCTACTTAGGCTAGAGAACTCTGTTCCCCAACATAATCTATATATATGTATATGTATAGGTTACCCGGTTTGTGTTGTTATAGTTTTGTTAATCTCATACATATTTTATAGTTATTCGGTGGCAGAAATAGGTTTTAAAACATAAATAATAAAAAAAAACTGCAAAGATATAAATATAATTCAATAACTTTTGCCAAGTGCGGATTTTATTTTTTAAAATTATTTAGTCCAAATATTGATGGCCACGTCAGGGACACTCTTGGATACTAGGCAGTGTTCTGTGCTACTGGCTAAAGTTAGGATGCCGTTAACCTCGCGGACGATATTTTACGACTTGACTTTTTAGGTACCCCCACAGAAATTTGAGCAAGCCATATTGATGAGATTCAGCGACCCGGCTGGCTGAAGAATATCGCCGAAACTGCTTATTGATGCAATTGAACTAGGTGATTGTTTAAATAACTAAAAGTACGAAAACATTCAGCCGCGTGTGTAGCGATGGACAGACCGTCAGCTAATGCCGTAAAGATTAAATAAATATATTATAGTATTGCTACTACGGTGTTTCCTATGATGAAAATATGTATGAAAAAAGTTTCAGCCGGCATACTATTACTTAATTTTTTTTACCTCTGTCGCAGCCTCCCACATTCACACCCACTGCTACTTGAGTAGCTGATGGTCAGTTCACTTATCAGTCATCAACTTTCGATGTTAACATCAGCCAGCTCTAACCAGTGCCGATGTAGATAAACCTGTTTCAGTATATTGGTTACATTTCGGTGTTCTCTTTGGTGGAACAAAATCGGCTTATAAGATTAGGCAATACAAGACGAAGTTATAACGTCTTATATTGCCGAATCTTATACATATATAACCGATAGCTACCGGAAATACATCCTGATTTTATCAAGACGTAACAAAATAAGCTGACATTTCAAGAGATTTGATATTATTGAGTTTTACTTGACACTGGCATAATAGTTATAACTAATTGCCATCAAAGAAAAGGGATCCAATAAAATAATGCAACGAACAATATAGGTATGATCACTTTATTTGATAAACTAGTTATTATTTATTTTCTATTTGCACTGGAAACAAAAAATAATACGTCTTTATTTAGCCACTAATATATTATTGTATTTATTGTACTATATCGCATTTATTAACAATAATAACATTTCTCAGGCTAAGGCTATAAGGCCATTCGGCTTACGACATCTAATACTGATATATCGTTCAGGCACCTGTGGATAACATTTTTGAACTAATTAATCATAAATAGTAATCTTTAATATATTTAATGGAGTACGAGACAAAATTAATTAAACTGAAAATACATGTCAAAATCAGTAAACTTACTTCAGACAAATTTTATAATAACGCTTTAAAGTGTCTATAACCTGAAAATTGATGACAGCCAATAACTTTAAATTCTGCTCTACAATCCTACATTACCTTAATTGACAAACCCACCAGCCCCACATTTTTGCAAATACAAATTCGATAATGATTCCTTGTGTAAATTAATAATGAAAATGAACTAAATCCACGTGTAATGGAACGTTTAATTTTATTTATAAATTCCGCGAAGTTGGCATTATTGCATAATATTTTACTATACGCAAACCCATTCTGTGATGAAAAATATTAGGCAGTATTATTATTGAAGACGTATCTCTCCGGAAAAAAGAGCAGTCTATGTTTATCTTTCCTTAAATTCAACAATAAAAATGTTTCTGTAATACTTTTAAACAAGTTTTGCTTGACTTTGACTTACACCTTTTTTCCTAAAAAACAATACGAGCTTTCTATTTATGTTTTAAACCCGAATCAAAACAAACGTACGAAAGTATATTTGAAGGACTTCGGACTATTCGTTTCATTTCAGTTTATCTTGACTAGTCGCAATGAACCGACGTCAATGACGATGAGTACAATATACACTAAACGTTCCGAAGCAGTTTTTTTATGTAAACATCGTTATGGACCTAAAATATCCTACGCAGCAGCTGCTAAAGTGTTAAAAAAATCAAAATCTTTTTTTGTGTAGAACGATATGAAGCCACAAATACAGTGCATGATCCCCCGGGACGTGGGAAAAAGCGAGCAACAGCGCAAAAAGAAGACAAAAACATCGTCAAACTTTTCCCCCTTTAAAGTTGTTTCCCACTTTAAAGTTGAGTGTTGCAAAGGAAAAACTTATGAAAAATAATATAAATGTAAGCCTAAAAACGTTTGAGTGAGGCAGGCATTCAATGTCGTAGTACGAAGCTAAAACCTTTACTTACAGAAGTGCAAATGAAAAAACGCAAGGCATGGGCTGTCGAAAATATTGACCGTGATTTTTTAATGTAGCCTTCTCTAATAAAGCATCTTTTTGGGCATGGGTTTCCTATCAAACGAGTTTGGTCTGGGCGTGGTGCTTGTTTTATTCAACGCTACACAGCCGCACGCACACCCCGTTAAACAGCCGAACAGATTATTTCTGAATGTAAACTTAATTTCGACTGTATGTCCTGAATTGTCGAATAAGCTAGCGGATTATACAGATTGATAAACTAAATATAAAAAAACGATGCAAAGTAAAGAAGCATAAATAGGTTAATGGAAGGCCTATTTCTGGCAGAAGATTGCTGCAAGTGATGGTCTTGGTTCGATTTTAAACATTGTTTTCATCCATGAACCTACTCTCCTAAAATAACGTTATTCTTTGTCTCCTGTGAAATTTACTTAAAGTGAATTAGCTGGACAAGTAAGATATCTAACGATATCTACGTTAATGTTTAACCTCCTGTATCTAACGTGTTCTTCCGTATTTACCGTCATAACAAAAAAATACTATAGTAACATTAGCTATTTTATGTTAATTTATAATTTTTGAAGGCATTGTAATGTACCACAACCAACAATCCTATTCAAGTAGTAACATTTTGATAAATAATTTCACTGTTTGGAAGTTCTGATGTGCATACGAAAGCATTTAAGGACAGAACACGCGTATCGTACAGTGAAAACAGATTTAAATATAGACTATTTGCGTATTTTAGCGGCATTGTCTGCGTTGTCCTTAAGAATCTTCGATTTTAGGTGGTCTTTATATTTAAGGATTCCTCCATTCCATTTCGAGACCGTAGAATTCTCGCAGATCCAAATCTCTTCTGCCACCTGTAATAAAATTTATAGGTGAATAAATAAGAAGAAAGTGAATATGATTGTGTATAAAGAGACAGGTCGTAAAGAAACCTCACTTCACCTCGTTTCAAACTTAAATGACTGTCTATCCGTGAGACAAGGATCCTTTAGATCTCTCGGTCTACTCTTTTCTATTATTAACGATCCATGCACTTCTTGTGCTACTTTCATGTTTTGGGTAGTTTCACACTCGCACTCTTCGTGCCTCCGAAAATCTTCTCCAAGTTCCTTTTCAGCGTACCGATTTTATTTCCAAATCCTTCCCGATATCAGTAATTAAAGTTTAGAACGTGCTTTCCCTTGACATAAGAAAATGCCCTAACAAACCTTTTAAAGGTAAAACTAAAGACTTGCTTTAAACTTGCTTCCCTAATTTATCTTCCTGCATCATAATTGTACACATATATGTAGGTATTGACCATCGTTTCGACGTTGGACGATCGTTGTAGTAGACAAGTGCTGGACTGGAGACCGCAAACGTAGTGTGGGACGCCCTCCTGTTAGATGGAGTGAAGATCTGCGCAAGGCGGCTGGCAGAGACTGGATGCGTGTAGCTGAAGACCGGGCTAGGTCGCGCGCCTTGGGTGAGGCCTATGTCCAGCAATGGACTGCCGCGGGCTGATATTGATATTGATGAAGATATATGTTTATTGTGTATCTTTTATCTTTTCCATCAACCCAAAGGTAAACACATTAACTGCACGAAGATGAACAGTGAATTTCATCTGGTGTGGTGGCGGTTCAATAATGTATCAACATATATGGATGGATGATTAAAGCTCTATTATTATCTTTGAAAATAATTTAATTTAAATGTATGTTATATTTTTAATGCTATTTTAAATATCATGAATTTAGTATTCTCCAAACAAAAAGTTTCTCTCTGACGAACTCGTAATAATGGCAAATAAGAGAAAAGTACGAAAGATAAGTATAGGTTGTGTAGTGATACATTGATAATTGTATCACTAATGTATTAAAACTTTTTATTTAAACAGAATAAAACCTGTTTACGTTTTTTAAATACGTAATTTTAAAATAGAAATAAATTGTTTTATATAAAAACATGTCTTTCGAGAGACATGTCACCTTTCCTGGCATAAATATTGAATACAAAATGTAAAATGATTCATTAATATAAAATGTAAAGTGATTCATTATAAATTAACTTCACTTGGAAGAGTTTCACTATGTAGAAGATAAATCCCTCTAAAGATCCCGTGTACCAGGCGTACCAGTACGGCTGGCACGCCATAGTAGCTATGTCACGTTTTTGCGTCTTCTTAACCAATAGATCGGGACTATTAATCTAATCGATCGTGGCAAGGCAAAGGTATATATAATTTTAGTATAATATTCTAAAATATTTGATTGTGCTGTTTTCATTCCTAATAAAGTAAAAAACTACTTTAATACTGTTTAAATCACTCAGTTAAAATTTCATGAAAATTGATAAATGTGAAGTTAAAGAGAAAGTATTGATAATGTAATTGGTTGATCGAGTCTAGTTAGTAAACAGATCTTTGGTCTAATTAAGTTAGCTATCCCTGGTCTAAAGGCGAAATATTTCCTAACCAGTCCTACTCCTCAAGCTAAGAGTTGCCCAGAGAATTATAACTAATCACCAATAAAGCTTTTCGAGTTAGCGTACTGAAGACAATCATAAGAGTAATACAAGTGCTCAAGTAGAAACTTATTTTTAGCAAACATAGTTTGAAGACGGCTAACGTGACGGAGTCACGATCTACGCAGGGCGACTGACAGATATTGGATGCGTGTAGCCAAACACCAAAGTGGCATGTTTTGAGAGGACCCTATATCCACCAGAGGATTGACAAAAGCTGACGGTGGTGACAAGATGATAAACATTAAAGAAAGAAATTTATTGAAACATTTCTAAAATATAAAAGAACACTTAACAGTTCGGTTTATCGTTGAATGTATTTATATATAATAGTATATATTGATCTATGAAATCACAAGCCACAAGCACTTATACTTAAATGATATCATTACAAATATGGCATAACGTAGCTAAACAAATTTCAAGGATTATAAACTAGTCCAGGAAGTCAAGTACCTACTACACAATGAACTATTTTCTTCAAAAATTACTTTCAAGTAACCATAAAAATAACTCCATATATAAATACAAGCTGAACCAGTAAACGGTGTTTTGCCACATATTAAATACAAAAAATATTGTTGGGGAGGGCCACCCTTATCACCTCCAATTATAAAAAATAGTTTACGACCTATTTACAGACCCAAATATACAAAAAAAAATTCACCAAAATCGGCCAAGCCATTTCGGAGGAGTTCGGAAACAAACACTATGATACGAGATTTTTATATATTAGATATCTCACCTGATTAATAAGTCTAAAGTCATGACTAACAAGCACCATGCCACCGTCGAAATCGTTGATAGCGTCTGCTAGAGCATCGATGGTTTCCATGTCGAGATGGTTAGTGGGCTCGTCCAACAGAAGTAGGTGAGGCGTCTGCCAGGCCAGCCACGCGAATACTACGCGGCAACGCTGGCCGTCAGACAATTGACGCATTGGACATACCTATTAGAAACATAAATAAAATCAATTTTCTCATCAAAAAATCATTCATTATAGATTATACTATTCATAATCACTTGTTATATAATATTATTGGTCTACATTACTACAATAGTATTGATTATAAAATATATAATATGTAAATAATAAATATAATACAAGTGTAAAATGTTTGTTAAACCGAGAATGACCAATTATTACGGGGAAAGATTACCAAAATTTCTATTACCTAAGATATTTAAAAAGTTTTAAATGTTAAGAGGAATTACGGAATTAAGAATTCAAGAAGTTGTTCCTTAATTAACTATGATTTGACTAGCAATTGTTTTAAACATAGTATATATAAAAAAACTTCAGCACATTCACATTCACGCATCCTTTATTGCTTTGCCTCTACTTCTAAGCGCGAGCAAATAAAAGCTTCATATTCTTTCAATTCGTTCGATCGAAGAGTCGAGTAATATAAAAAAAAAATATGCGGACTATTATATTAAGAGCTCATATTTTAACTGGCGTATTGTTACACCAAATCGGAACTTTTAAGCCTGTATGTAAAAAAATGAGTTTTTTTTAATCACCCTAGTCTGTAGTGCTAAATATTCATGACAAATAAAGAAAAAGAGCTAATTTTATACATGGTCAGCGCTATTAAACCGTGATGGGACCTGTAATAACTATAATTTCATACCTGTTGCCTTCCGGTAAGTCCATATCGCCCGATAATTTTTCTCATTTCTTCGCGTTCGCGCACTTCAGGAAACTCTTTAAGCATATAGTCGAGCGGGGATAGATCCAAATCTAGGAGTTCGTGCAAATGTTGGTGGTATCTTCCAATACGTAAATGAGAATTTTTACGTATCATGCCCGTGGATGGCACTAACTATATTTCAGAATCCAAAAATATAAAAATACAATTAAATTATATGAATGCAATAGATATATATGATTCGAAAATGTTAGCAAATTGGAACCTGCGCTTGGAATCGACTGAAATTGGCCTTATACTGTGTCGGGCGTATATGTGTGCTTTTAATTGTGTCATGATGCTACGTTAAACACGTAGGGGAGAATTGTACCTAAGGATTTGCAGTCCCTATTAATCCCCTAGGCCCTAAGGTCTAGGGGGGTGAGAACCGACCGGGTTCGTGAGAGAACCTAGTGTAAGGGCCGATGTAGTAGCATTTTCTATGATACGTGCTCGACTAGTGCAGGGGTGCGTGTAAGTATTGGAGAACTAAAATTCATCAAAATAATCGTTACTCAATCGTCCTAATGATTTTAAAATAAACAAAGTTACATTTTATTAAAAATTGTATTAGGAAATATTCATATCTTCAAGTAAATAATTAAATTAGCATCAGCTGATTTCATCGCAAAAATTTATATTAGCATCCGCTGAAATATATAAAAATGCACCAGAAACAACACTGGTTCAAATATAATAAAAACCACCGATATTTAGTTAAAGAATACAACTACGTAAATCATTCGGGATTGACATAATTGACAAGATTTCAGCTTATACCTGGGATTCCAGCCTTAAGAATACGTACGATATATTATTATTACACTTCGTTATATCAATGTTTTGAAACAAAGTTACTGTATACTGATGACATATGATTGCCCTTTTTGTGAACAATAAAGCGTTCCGACATCTTCCATGAAAAAATATAATTTTTCACGCGAAATGTATTAGAATTCAAATGAACATTATATTCTGTAGTTAACACACTTCCGGTACTTGATTGGATGCCATAGACTTTTTAACAGTTTATGGTCAAAAATATTCTCCAATAAGATACTGACAAATAACAAATAGGTATCTGATAACTCTTATGATTCATTATCACTATCAATTATTTATATACAGTTTAAAGCTTCACTTTTATATTTTGTAATTATACTTTTCAAGATTTGAAAGTAAAATGCAGAATAAATAACAGCTGACATCTATTCTAGGTCAAATCTTCTCCAATTGGCATAAGGATAAGGCTAATTTAATAAATTCAAAAGTAAAGCAAGAAAAGTTTACCATTTATTATTTCATACTATTTCCATTATTTTATTGAAATAAACTTACATCACCAAATAAAAGTTTTAATAGCGTAGACTTCCCAGCTCCGTTAGGGCCTACAAGAGCAATCCTAGTATCCAAATCAATTCCAAACTCCAAATTTTTATAGATCCATGGCCCACTATCTGAATACCTAAAGGATACATTCTGCAACAAAAATATTGTAGATATTATTTGTACTCACATACACAATAATATAGTATTAAAAGCAGACCAATGATATGATACACACACACTCATATATATGTATATGTATATATATATATATATATATATATATATATATATATATATATATATATATATATACACATATAATGTGTGTATGTGCATGTACAATAACGTACCTGAACCATAATAACGGGAGGTGGTACTTTCCCACAAGAAGGAAAGTAAAAGTTGAGTATTTTGTCATCAACTACCTTCTCTGTCAAACCTTGTGCTACCATTTTCGCTAAAGTCTTCTCTTTGGATTGCGCTTGACGAGCCAATTTAGCTGATCCATGTCCAAATCGGTTGATGTAATTCTTTTTTAGACAAAATAAATTTAAATTAGTATACACTGTACCATTAACAGTGTTGTACCCAACACACAATCTACTTTAAAACATATGATTGTATTTAAATTTGGGTGTAGTAAACTCAAAACTTTTCAAATAAAATTTACCTTCATATGAGCAATCTGATCTTGCTCCCAATTATACTGTTTCATTTGGTTTTCGAGCAACTCAAGGCGAGTGCGTACAAATGCCTCATAGTTACCCGTGTAGTATTTGAGGCGACGCTTGCTCATATGGATAATATTCGTGCAAACACCATTCAAGAAATCTTGAGAGTGTGAGATCAGCACTAAAATCCGTTTATATCTGAAATGAATATAGTTTTTTTACATATTGGCTCAATTTGTCTGTAAGACCAATGTACACATCATAATTATTGCTTATTTTCATACCAATCAACTAAACATCGCAAAATCTCTAATACCAAATAATAGCAGAATAAAACATCTATAAATTTGAACAAGGAATTTGGGTAAAAAAGTCAGAATGTTGAATACTTTTCTAGTTAGTGCCCTCATACAAAAATTTATGAGAATGTATTGCAGCATAATGCACTAACTGTAGTGGACCTTCATTCTAGATTGACAATACTCACATTTCCATTAATATTTTCCACTTGCCTTACATTGTGAGGTAAGAGTAAATAAAATGAGAGAAAAATCCAAAATAGCAGAAAACAAGTTGATTACCATACAAAGCTAATATTGTCATTTGTGGGCCGATTTCGCTGAAAGTTTTCTGATACTATATAGAAGCTTATTATGGAAAAAAATTACAAAATTGCGCAGAAACTTAAAATATTTCAGAAAATATAATGACTATTGAAACTGAAATTGGCGCATTTGACAGTTCGCTATGGACTTCGCGCGATTGACATTTCGCTTTGAACTTCACTCATTTGAAATTAAGGTTCGAATTGATTATTCACAGCTAAGACAGGACAACGTCTGTTGGGTCAGCTAGTATTTTATATAGGAATAACATTATAATATACTGTCAATGTTGACGTTCCGGCGCTGGAAGATAGTAGGTAGGTACAGGCAGGACTAGCTGGTCAAAGACTATCGTCTTCAGGCTTTTAGGTATTGGCAACGAAAAGACTTGACGGAGCTACTTAAATGCTGCCCAACCCAACTGAATCCTTCTATCCGTTTTTTTTTTTCTCAGAGTTGTTAACCTTATTGCAAATTCAGGCCGAGGTAAACATACTCCTAAGCAACTACGAAAATTTTACCACAGATTACGACAGTATTGAAGTGGAGACCCCGTCTTGACAAATGAGTTGAGATTATTTACGAGAAAAACTATAGTTTGTTAGTTATGGAGCATCAAAAATTTAATAAAAAATAGAATAAAAATACGAACTGTTTGAGTTCTTCTTCTAGCCAAACACAGGCTTCTAAGTCAAGGTGGTTTGTAGGTTCATCCAACAAAAGCAAATGCGGTTTCACGTACAAAGCACGCGCTAACGCTATGCGCATACGCCAACCTGTGCACAATAACAGTCTATTAATGTTACAATCGCATGCAAAACTACATTATTTTTATGGTAGAGCGACGCAAACAAGGAAGCATGTCGCTTGATAAAAGCAAACAACTTCGTCCATAGTTTTGCAACACGAGAGTCACTTATAAAACGTTGCCGGCCTTTGAGAGAGATATAGCATTTATTTTAAAACTACCAATTTAGTATGGGTGAGAATATACCACAAAAGGTTTCACATAGTGGTTTCACGAAATACGTATGTGTACTTTGGCATGTGACGTCAAAAAGTTTTTGATCTGTCCCTTGTCACACAATATCACATTTCCCCTCCCTCTCTTAACGTGTGATATAATTTATGGATGGCCCCTTACAAGCAACTAAACTAATGGGAACCAACCAACAAAGGTAAGTTGATGAAATTTAAATAAGAGATTACATTGGCATTATATCAACATAAAATTAATAATCATTTTATTTTTAAATATCTCATTAATTTTTACATACCCAAAGCACCAAAAATAAAAAAAAAAACAACTTGGCAAATCGGCTAATGAATGTAATAAAAAAATGACATATTAAATAGTTACAGAAAGTATGCTTTATTATTCAACTAGAATAGAGATAATTATTCTATCTAGATTTGCAGATTACTTAACTATCAATATTTTTTTTGATAAAAATAAATATGTTTTTTATGTAGATGTGTTACAGCTGCACCAAAAACTAAACTGACTGAACATTAGCCACCCATACAAATGAGTGATTTTGTTATCATGGTGCTATGCTATTATGGTGATATTGTAATCACCCACAACAAATGAAAGGTGGAACGCAAGCTTATTTTTATTATTTAGACGCTGCTGCTCATACACTGATATTAGCTCTTATAGTCGCCTAATATGACACCCAAGCGAAATAATGGGGTTGCCCTATTCTGTGCCAGAAAACAAACAGCTATCAGTATATCGTCATCATTGATACGGCCAAAACAGTCCAGTTGTTGTCATTGGCCTCCCTCACAAAAAATGGGGTAATTCCGAGGCTTCGCAGGCAGATAACTACTTGTGACAATAGGTGTATAATCTAATAGATACTTTACAGAAGGTAGACATCTAACATAATATATAATAATATAATATATATGGGGCGAAACACGTGTGGTGTGCAATGTGGAAAAGCGGTGGTAGTGTGTTTGGTGTTGTTGATAGTGGAGAGTTGCTGATGGCCATTTTTTCATTTAGTTTGAGTTCCACGTAAATTCACTTCTTCCAGTAAAAAGTTTTTTTTTGCTTGTCGCGGATCTTAGCTAAGTAAAAGTTCTGACTGTCAACACAGTAATAGACTTCCACAAAAAATCGCCTGACTCCATTAATCATCTTTATTTTTAAGGTTATTAAAGGACAATGATAGATAGCACTACATACAAGTTAAGCTTATTAATGTAGTGCTATAATTTACTTTATGGTATAAACCTTTTGGAAGACAAATAATGCACTCCAAGAGCACAATAATTCATAATCTCGTAATGTGATTATGAATATTAAGTAAAACCAGAGTTATATCTATTATCTACATATTTCTTTAACGAACAGTTAATTAATTATTATGTATAGAATTATACAGGACTCGTAAAATATCCAAATAATAAAAATATTTGTTTATGCTCATGCACATTACAGAAATTGAAAACGGCAAGGAAAAAAGTACCTCCAGAAAAGTCCTTAGTAGCCTTTTGCTGCATTTCTTTAGTAAACCCAAGACCATGTAATATGTGAGCAGCACGTGCCTCAGCCGTATCAGCGCTAAGGTCTTCTAAGCGATCATACACATCCATAAGCTGCTCTTGCGATTCTGTAATATGATTAACGATATATTAAGGGCAACTCTCTTTTTTTTTTGGAGCACAAGTGGAATAGTAATGCGTCGCCATTACATTAAAATATGTAGTTAAGTTTTAATGAAAATATAATAAAAGAGCTGGAAACATCTATTGGCAAAATGTTGAGATATAAATTACATAGCTACAAGATCAGTACTATTTTTTCCTATTTTAAATTTGTTAACAAAATACAGTTGATATTTAAAGAAAATAGTACATTTAAACCTTATTTATTAAATGCAAAAATTGTGCAGTGAAAACTATAGAAAAATATTTAAAATACAAGATGATTCAAAATCAATTTTGTATTTGATTAGCTTACTGCGTAAACGCAACAAATCTGTGGAGTACGTGTCAATCGATATTGACTCTTTGAAATTCGCTATGGAGCATTTCTTAAGGACGAACCGCGCATCATTATGCGGGCTTTTACAAAATCGTTGATTCGGCGAATGTAGAACGGTGAAGAATTTACTAAGCATTTCTCTCATTCGGACGCCGATCAAAAACGTTCAAGAGATCAGTTCAATATTAGATAAGCACGTGTTCGAGCGACCAAGGTCATAAAAAACGGACAAGTGACAAGTGCAAACCAGTCTGTAAGTTAACCGACTTTTTCGTACCTAACCTGCAAACCTTTCCTAGTTACAACTAAAGAATACGGATCAACCGGGACGGAGCAACTTACCACAAGTCCAACTGGAATTTGCCGCGAATTCTTGGAATTTTCCCAATAAAATAAGTTTCCATGAAAGGTGACATATATAAATTGTTCACGCAGTCCTGATTTAAGCTATTAACTTTTTCCTGTAGAGTTATTTCAAGTCTAGTTTACCGAAAACCAACGTCCCTGGCGCATTTGAAAGAAAATATCCCACACGAAATGTCAGTACCGTCACGTAGTACCCGCAGAGCTATTCATAATATTATAGGTTTTCGATTCAATAACTGTCGTGAACACGAGTCTACATTTAGACAATATTGTAATATATCTTTAAGAAATATATTTCCAAATTTGTATTGTATAAGGCAATATTCATTTTATTATATTTAAAGCGTAGTATTATTATATATATTTATTAAGGACAATATTTTTATAGACTTTTTTTAATCAATACACTAAATATAAACTTTCTTTTGAGACACCTTGTATATTTGATACTGACCATCATCCTCGCAATGCGCCAGTTCTTCAGCAAGTTTCTCAAGCTGTATTCTTTCTTCATCTACTTCCATAACGCACTGAATAGCAGTTTTATCCGAGGCGGGCATTTCCCGTGTCAAGTGGAAAATATCGATGTGCTGTGGAATAGGCACCTCACGACGGCCAAGTACAGAGAGGAGGGAAGACTTGCCTGCAGATAAAAACTTTATGTCACATCTTATTAGATATACTCCTGTCTCTTGCTTATGGTAGTACTTCATTCCATATTCCGTGACATTATTATGATTCATATCACGTCTAAGAGTCATAGCGTCAGTCGACTTATTTACTATAATATAATAATAAGCCTTTCTTTTCTTAACCTATTTGAACAGTATATAAATATAAAATAAATTAATGATGATGATTTTTGGCTAAGGCCCCTCTTTAGGTATAGGCCTCCCCAGAACTTTACAGTGATCTTTGTGTGACGCCTGCCTCATCCAGTGCTTTCCAACTTGGCGGGTTAATTTATCGGTCCACCTTTCCCTAGGACGGCCTTTTTTACTATTACTATTATATAATTCTATTATTATAAAACTAAAGAAAGCCATTCCAAAATTCTTAGTACACCAATTTTAGCCAACTCAATCAGTTTACATCAAAAGAAGTCAACAAGATAGACAGTCAAAACATATTTTGCTATAATCCTCGAAAAACAAATGAAGAAATAATTTTATGTGTAGTAGAAATTATAAAATTACTTATCAAATTCTTAGCAAAAACCGGCCGTCAGCAAAATCCTCTACCTTTTTACTGTTGACACTAAAACCCATAAAAACTAAGAACACATCCACAAAATGTATTATAAAAATTCAAAAAAATGTATCTTACTTTCCACAATGTATGATACATTTTTTTGAATCTTTTCATAAAAGGCGAGGCATCTTCAGGTATAATACTCTCGGAAGAAAACTGTTACGTTGTTCTATATTTAGAATTTCCACTTCGTCATTCATTTTTCGCGGATCTTAGCAAACTACGTTTGGACTATTCATCTTAATAATAGATTTCAACAAAGTAATGCCTGACCCTATTAATCAAGTAATCAACAAGTATACATCAATAGTAATCAATAAATAAAAAAATACATTAAACTAGTACAATAATACAGATCTGTGCACGTCAAGTTGTTTAAGGCACAGAAGATATAAGAGACTTTTCCCGCCAACTTACATTAGCGACGTTGTTTTTATTTCATTTTCCAAATCTTATATTATTATTATCAGTTATATTATTTAATTATTGTGGTGTATTATACAATATAGTTCAATTAAGGCGTATAAGTGAATTGATATGAAATAAACGCGTGTATCTAGATAAGTTGACTAGTTATGTTTCAAGAGATTTGATGTTATTTTCTATTTTACTTGACACTGACATAATAGTTATAAATATTTGCCATCAAAGAAAATATATAAAAAATTACATTTGTGTGTGTCATTGAAATGTATCATATTTTATTATTGTTACTGTGTTATATTTCGTACAAAAAATAAAACTATACATTTGTTAGAAATTGAATATAATTCCGTATCCTAAATAACTACTATTATAAGTAATCATATTAAGATCATCAAGCTGCCACTGGTAATCAATGCCCAGGGTTTGTACCTAAGGCATATGTTCGATGAGAAAATGCTGGAAGACACAACTGACTTAAATTTTGTTCATCCCTAACACAAATTATACCTTCAATAATATTGTTTCCAATACAAATCGTAAAATATAAAAATATTTATTTTCACAAAATTGCTTGATATACCTCTACAGACTTTATTTTGTTTAATTTACCAACTTACAAAAATGAAATAAATATTTTCGCATATTGTAAGATAATTCGCAATGCAAAATATTCACAAGCAGTACAGTGGCATTTGCAAATTCAATGTTACTACTAAACTCATGGGCAAATCGTCACTCCATTTTATCGAGAGATTTATTACATTAGTCATCGTAAGAGATATAAAAAGCATATGCTTATTATGTGCAGCAGTGATAATTCAGCATTTGTGATGAGAGCTATTCATCAAAACAAGAAAACTAAATCAGTAATTAAAACACTGAAGCATCAATTGACCATTTTAGAACATCCAATCAATATTTTTACATGGAAGTTCAGATGATATTAACAAAATAAAAAGAAATGAGGACAGCAGCAACTGTATGTAATCTGCTTATATATGCTATAGATTTTAAAAAGTTGCTAGGGAATTAGTGATATCAAACACAATAAGTAAACTTTTAAAACATATAATGCAGAAGTGAAATTTAAGTACAAAATAATTGTAATGAAAGATTTTCCTCATTATTTTTAATATCAATAATTATTTATAATTTAAATGAAGTGTGCACTTAATGCTTCCTACAAAGAATTTTTTGCCAGGCTTAAATTTAGTAAATTGCAGTCTCAATTTTTCTTTATTTTAACAATAAATTATCTATATCAGTATATTCGCATTCAGCTGAATATGAAGATCACAATGATAACAATGGTTGCCATTAATTACATTTTATTGCAATTGGAATGTGATTTTTTTGAGACATGTAAACAAGTAAGTGGGTCGCCTTATGGAATGCAATCATCTCGCCCACAAACATTTGCAAGGTTTGATTGTTAGATTTCAGTTAACTCTTAATGTCATGCTATTGTTGTAATCTGGACGAAGTCAATTTCAAATTAACCCCCTTAACAATCAAATTGCACTCCTATTGCAGAATACCAATTGAATACAAATCTATTTTGACCACAGATATTACAATTATTTTTAATTTTTAAATAATTTAAAAGTAAAATTTAACTTAATTTGGAGGAACAAATTTTATTAAATTTTGTTTACAATTTTTGTTAAATAATTTTTTTAACTCTTAATGAGTGAAAATATTATTTTAGCTTTTAACATTAATAAGCTGGGAATAAGTAATAAAATGGTGAGTGCTTTGATAATTTTAAAGTTACAAAACTTTGGGCAAAGGCCATATAAGATTTACATAACAATGTATTGAAGAAATTTTGTACAAACAAAAATTGAAGTCAGATGAATGATTCAAGTTAGTCACCTGGAACCATACAACACACAGTCTATTCGCCAATGTTTCTTAGCCAAATATATATCTTAGTTTAGCTCAGCATTATATAATAACAATGGATGATGACTAACAATGGTATGATTTAAAATAAAAACATTTTTATCAAAACATATTTTGCATTTAGAACAAGCAGTTAATTTAAAAATAGATGTGCATTACAAGATTATACAAATATAACTATTTATTTTTTAATGTCTTTATGACAATTGTAAAAAACAACTTTGTATTAAATATAGAAGCTAGAGGAAGTCAAAAATTATGGACTATTTATTTTTACTTGCCACTAAATTATTCAATTAATATTTGTAACAAAATATGACAATATTATAGATAAAACAAGTTTCCAAAGATTGGTAAAAGCTACAAAATTTTGGTTTTACCAAGTGAGATATTAGGGTGCATCCTGCTATACAACACACAAACCTATAACATCCAGTTAATGACTGTAGTATCAGTTTGAAAGCTGGTTCTGTGGTTACCAATCTCCTTGCCTAGAGTGGTGACTATGTATACATCCTCCCTACTTGATAGAGGCTTAAATCTAGCAGTAGGCTAATATAGGCTATTGATCATTATAAACATTTTCTACCAATTCTTAATAAATATTAATAAGTATTTTTAAGTAAGATTGCTAAAAACTAACTGTAATCTATTTTAAATTTTACTACCACTATCACACACATACTTCAATAATCTTTTAAAATACCATTCAATTTAGAGGCATCTTCATAACTATTTCAAAAATTTCAAAATTAGTACAAACCACATCCGTTAAGCCCAACAAGTCCATATCTCCTTCCACAGTTCAACTCTAAAAGACTATCCTGTAGCAATTCACTGCCATAAAATGTGATAGAAAAATTAGCTATTTTAATGTCTCTTGAGCGTGGGTGTACAGCTAATGTGCCAGTGCATGACCGTGCTTCTGAGTTCATTTTAGCCTCAGCTTCCAACTTCAGACATAATGCCTCTGTAACAAATCAAAATATTAAAATTTAGTTTCAGTTATTAGTGTGTCTATACTAAACATAAGTAAAAATAATATATTTAGCTAAACACTATCATTTTATATATAAATTGTTATCTGATTATATTGAAACCTAACCTTGCTCATTTTCCAACATTTTAAACTGTTAATATTAGATATATTTCTAAATATTCTATGCCAGATTTGAGATTGTTGAGATCTTTAATTATTATCTCTTTTTAGACAGACTTTTTCATGAGCTTTTGGCTTTATGATGTACAAAATACTGGAAACATGAAAAAATATGACTATTTTGAATGGTTTACTATATTGTTTACAAAAAGTGCTTTTTCTATACTGTGAATATCCACCAAAACTATAAATACCACTTTTTAGTACCACTATCAGAAAAAGAGAATACCTTAAGCATTTTAGAACTTATGATTGAGTAAGTACCATTAGGATCTTTTGTTTGATAATGAACTTGAGTGACTTATAAAACGACAAGTTACCTTCACCAGTAAGCTCACGCTCTAAACTCGCAATGCCGTTAGTTGTTGAACCATTTTCATCTGCCGTTACTCTCGCCACAGGTTTTTTGTTACGGTTACTTGCTTGCTCTTTTTTCTTTTGTTGTGCCCGTTTTTTTGCGTCAGAGGGCATTATGCTGATAAGGTTATACCTAAGCTGCAAAACAATAATACTTAAATTTAACACAGCACCACGTCAATTGAAACCTACTAAAAATTATGGCGATAAAAAGACACTTTTACATAATTAATCAAATGATCGTGATGGTCGATCTCATCAATTCTTAAACTACTTTCAAATGCTAAGTAAACTAATTTCAAATGAGTTATATCAAAATTATTAATTAAGTAAATCGTTATTACCGTACAGTACTGTATATTGCGTTAAATACAAACTACCTACTTTTGAGTTTTTAGATAGAAAAGCAAGTCAACGGCGTCTACACGTGCTGCTTTAAAAGAGACATAAAAAGACTTCACAATGAAGTATTCCATTACTAGTTGACAGTTCGACAGTAGCTGTCATTGACAGTGAATAAACTGGCCAATTAACAAATACTTAATAAAAAAATAATGGAGTAATATAATAATAATTGTACTGGAGATTCCTCACTAAGACTAAAATTAAGTGGTAAAAATCGTTTGTATTGGTTTAATTTACTCAAAGAAAAATGTGATTATTAAAAATGACCAGAATACAATATACTAAGTATTAAAAGAATAATTTTACTAGAATGATATGTCGTAAAAGGCCTGTTACACTATACTACACGGTAGTCAAGAACCGTACTACTGAAGGGGAGGGACCTCTTGCAAATGCTTGGTTTATTACATCGCCCTGACTATCGGGCCATTAATCAGTTTTTTCTTTTTTCTTATGGGATAGGAAGGCAAACGAGCAAACTAGTCACCTGATGGAAAGCAATCAACACCGCCCATAGACTACCGTGACACCGCAGGAATCGCGGAAGCGTTGCCGGCCTTTTAGGTATATATAGGCTTGTTTTTCAAAAGTTCCAATGTCGTATCGGTTCGGAAAGACCGCCGAGGGTAACTGTTTCCACGAGCTGGTGGTGCGTGGAAAGAAGTTACGAGAGAATTTTCCTTTACAGCGAGTTTTGCGGTTATGGAATTCGGTGGCGGGAATTATTCCAAACAATTCCTCGGAGCACTTCCCATAATAGAAGCGGTTAAAAATCAATTTTCTTTTATTTGATGGCAATTAGTTAAAACTAGGATCAAGTAAAATACAATAATACCAAATCTTTGAAATGTCACTTATCACGTTACTTCTTCACAAAATGGTGACTATTCTATTAGACTTCTATGGACTTTTTCAATCAACTTATAAAAGTCATGATACACGCATTTATTTTATATCACTTCACTTATACGCCTTAATCGAACTATTAGGTGTGCAACTAAGTTCTCCCTATTTTTTTAAAATAAAAATGCAACTTAATTGTGTAAAAAGCTTACATATATGTTTATTATAAAAATGCATTTTAATTATGCAAAAAGCTTACATATATGTATATTATTCAAAGTATTGCCCACCGCTAGTTACAACCCATTTTTCTGGCAGAGCTTGAATACCATTACTATAAAAGCGTTCGTCTTTTGAGGCTATCCACGAATCAAGCAATTTTTCGATGTCTTCATATAAGCAGAACTGCTGATCAGCCACATCATGTGCCATCGAACGAGACAAGTAATAATCGGACGGCGCAATATCTGGAGAACATTGTGGGTGTGGTAGGACTATGAATGTGGTAGCTACGCCACTGTGAACCCTTATTTTAGGGATTACTATTATAAACGATGGATGAATGTGGAGGAAGCATGGAGGGTGTGCTGGGGTCGTAACGGATGGAAATCTTTGGTGTCTGCCTACGGAAGAAAGCGTGACGATATGTATGTATGTTACAACCACTTATGGCAGAATAGACACTTCCATTTATAAACCATTGTATTGAGATTAGAGCAGGAAGACATTAGATTTTAATAAGCGAATCATTGCTGATAGTGATAGTGCTTAATTATTATAGAAACACAGATCATAAAAGTTGTTTTTATTAGGAAAA
This sequence comes from Baronia brevicornis, assembly GCA_031353405.1. NCBI lineage: Eukaryota > Metazoa > Arthropoda > Insecta > Lepidoptera > Papilionidae > Baronia > Baronia brevicornis. The sequence goes on from JASFAT010003785.1 coordinate 70,959, forward strand.
TTTCAATGGCGCATAGTTTAAATACAGAATTCAACAAAAATACTTGTGATACATAAATGATTCACAATTCCAAAATTAACATTTACATATTTTATACAATAATTTCTTTACAATTTAAATAAGGCATGAATTATTACTCTTATACATATGACATACTATGTTTTTTTTAGCATTCACTGTAAGCTATATCTCTGTCATGAATTTAATATTTATATTATTTATTAGAAATTGAAAACTTTTCAATTATTTTTCTTAATAACCGATAACTGAATAAATTAATAAATTGTTATTACTAAAAATAAAGCAAAAGATGAACTACACTAATCAACAACGTTTAAGACTCCATCACTGTGAACTTTTTCATATAATCTCTAAAAAAAAAATATGCAGGTCACTAATAAATTCAAGTTGTTAATGAAAACATTTAAAAACAATGTTCTAAAATTAACATGGGCCTTAATGCCAAAACTAACAGTAATATTGTTCCCGTTTTGTTAGGGGAACAAAATCGCCTGATTTTGATTTGAATAGAATTAGGCCTTTAATTTTTAACCATTGTGTATTGAAAGAATGTTATAATTTTGAATGAACATCGAAAATGTGTTTGTGTCTTAACTAGTGTTGAGTAATGTAATTATGAACTTCACATTAGATTATGTTACGTATTTTTTAATTTTACAATATTTTTTGTGGAATATGAAGGTAAATGAGCAAGAGTTTCCCCTGATTGAAATCAATCACCCCCACCCATGGACGTCTACAACACTAGAGTCATAGAAGTATTGCCACTCTTAAAGTAATATGTTTGCTTCTTTTTTGAACATTCAATGTTGCACCAATTTAGAAATACACTTGAAGGTAACAAGTTCTCTCTAATATTACTATTATTATTTTTATGTAAACTTTGTAATTATATATTAAAAGTCAAAGCCTATTGTGGCAGTAATATTACAGTGCTGCTATTCGAAAAGTAATACTTATACTAGTATAATATTAAGTTTTATTAATATTCCTACATAATATATTCAATAACAATCTTAGGTAGTCGAATACATATAAATAATATTTTTATTCCACTTTGTGGATTCACAACGCAAATGAAACATGCACATAGAGATACACGGAATGGGCCTAGCAATCTAACTATAAGCATTACATACAACGAACAATTGATCTATCTACACGTGTTTATATAATAAAAATTATTTTGCCCATAACATTAGAGGATTTTTGTGTATACTTTACTCAATTATGAAAAATTAAAATATGTATGTATATATTGTAATGACATTAAACTAAATATTGTTTGTAAATTTTGTATTTGAAATTTACCTTTTTCAAAATTTTTCTTTTAAATACTATTATTATGATCGTGAAGCATATATCTTTTATATATACATATTCGTCAAAAAAATTATTCATTCTGTTGGACCCAGGTCTATTTTGCTTTACAATTTTCATTTCTTTGATGGCAATTAGTCATAACTATTATGCCAGTGTCAAGTAAAATACGATAACATTAAATCTCTAGAAATATAACTAGTCAACTTATCACGTTACGTCTCGATAAAATGGTGGCTACCAAAACCTTCTGGACTTTTTCAATCAACTTAAAAAGTACAAATATAAAAATTATATTTCAGATTTAATGTATCGATATGACAAAACAAATCCGTAAACCGTAAATGCAAGCTTCAACACAACACAACTATATAGGAAGAATTTAAATACTTCCCTTTAGTTATAATGTAACAAAAAATTGCATGTCAATAAATTAATATTTCAGATTTATTAATTTTTCGTGCGTTAAAATGATCTTAACCACGTTTAAAATAAACAATTTGCATCAAAAAGCACTTTAAGTTCAGAAAATGTTTTGGTAACTATTAAAAATAAATTTAGCATATACAATACAATAATGATTTAATAAGATGTCCTGTTTGTATTATAATAGCTATATGGAAGCAAGTTATATCAATGAAACTTAAAAATATAAATGATAGCGTTTTCTGAATAAGTATTATCTTAATAAAAACATTTATAAAATATAATTTTTCATTATAGGTCCATTTCTTCTAAAAAAAAATTGTGAGGTAAAAAATAAAATTCATTCAAAGTTGACTTAATTGTATGTCTAGGAGGTATGAATGTGAACACACATTTTTCGTCGTTATTTTAAGACATGTATTCATCAAGTTATGAACTTTCAAATAATAAACGTAATTAAAATACGGATGTCTCAGATGTAACTTTGGAATTAAACATTTTTTTGAATATTATATTGAACATAGTGATTTATATCGTTCTTTTTCTTTCAAAACCCTTAACCTGGAAAAAAAAATTGTGTCCACATTCAGAAATACAAAATAGATTATGGTTAGTAAACATGTGACAATACCAAATGTAACATATAAAATATAATCTTATGTTGCATGTTTAAAATTTTAAAAGTATAATAGCATGGAAGTAAAATAAACAAATACATTTTTTTAATCACAGATCATAAGCATAAAACCAGTTAATGTATAAAAAAATGCAACCAAGAAAATAATTGACCATATGATCCACATAAAACCTTTAAGGAAAATAATTCGAAATAATTCTATAATAATCCACAATAAATAATAAACTTAACATGCAAAATATATATTTACAGTCAAATGCAAATTTGCTACTATGCTTAAATTATAATGTTATGACAACATAACGGTCGACGAAAGGGGTACTAGCTCTTACAGAATTTCCAGATTCTCTTGAGTTAATCTCTTTCTTTCTTCGCTTAAAGTCTGCTTTATGATATTTTATATTCTTATGGTGTTTTAATTTAAACTGTTTTTCTAATTAAAAATATTAAGAAAACCAAATGTATTTATTCTATAAGACGAATTTATTATCGTGGTTATCATTAAATGAAATTAAGATTCATGGCAGTCTCAGATACAAAAATGTGTTACATACTTTGTTTTAAAGACTTTTAATACAAACGAATCTGGATAATTGGTAGCTTTAGATGCGAGAGTTTGGCCGTTTGAGCCAATGTTGTGCAGCTTCGAAATATTATATGCTCACGTCATATTAACACCCAACGAACGACTTGCGTACTCATATACCACGTATGAAATAGACACCGCTGGAATAACTTTTATAAAGTTAGGCGTGATTCCTCTATAAAGACCTTGAATTCCTTCCCGTTGGACAATGTCTCTAAATACTCCACGCATTGTACCCTCGGTTCCTTTAGCTGCTTTTTCTGCAGATACAATAAAAAATGAGTTAAAATGAGAGTGATAAAAAATTTTATGCAAGTCTGCCGCCGGGGATATTTGAAGGCGGTAATTTTTATTATTTTTTTTAGAAACAGGATAATCGATGTTAAGCAAATATTCAGTTTATTTTAAAAAATATATTTTCCGCATTTGATACACGAAACTGTTTTCGGAGTCACACCTAGCGATCACCGATTTCACGTCTGATTAACTAGACGATAGACGTCGTGATAAATCACGTATTTTGCCAGCGATTATTGAGCTTTAAATTATCTGTACTTTGCTTTAGTGCTATATTTAGTTACTTACGGTGTACACTGCTAGTTTAATAACAAGCACTAAATTTAAAGTTTTTTGGCACTATATGAGCTCTAAGTAAGCGCTAATTATTGCGCTTAATTTTTAGAGATTCTGCAAATTGTGCCATGCTAGCTGTATAGACGTACTGCTAGCTTAATTATAAGTTTGTTAACTTCTACCTATAACTAGAGTTCTAATTTTTTGCTAGATCATTAAATTTTGGTTTTAGCACTACATACGTACTAATTATTGCGCTTAATTTCTAGAGATTCTGCTTATTATGCTATGCTAGTTTTATAAACGTACTGCAAGCTAAATTACAAGTTAGCAGTGTTCTCATTTTCTGCCAATTATGAGAGCACTAAATTGTTTTTTAGCACTTAATTAGCACTAAATTAGCGCTAATTATTGCGCTCAATTTTTAGTGATTTTGCTCACTTTGCCATGCTAGTTTTATAGAGAATGTACCGATTTCCACACTACAACATTTGGCACTGCAGTTACACTAGTGATACTATACAACCAGGAATTCGGTTTGGTGGCTAATTTTCATACGTGTATTAATATTGTTTAAATAAATACGAACAATTACCTTGAGCTTGCAATCTGGTTCGTATTAGAGCCAACGGATAGGAACAAACTTGTCCAAGAGTGCACGACGCACTGCCGCATGCTAATAGCAAAAGCATCCCTGGCTGACCGTTATGAGCTTGATATTTGCTAATGTATTTCTTCTTTAGAGTTTCATACACCGCGAGATCTATGCCTGCGTACGGAACGATCCCCAGTATATTTGGAATGTAACCTTTGTAGAAACACCTAAGCCCTTCCCTCACATATATTTTTCTCGCTGCATCCATGATACCATTATATTGGCCAGTTTTTCTTAAAGCTAATCTTGTCTTTAGCACCTCCAATGGATAGATCACAGTTTGACTGATAGCTCCAGCAGTAGCGCCAGCAACGAACCTTTCGTGTATCTCTAGCGGGTTATTTTTCCTTTCTCCCTTTATCAAACGCTTAACTTGTTCATATGCAGCAAATTTAATTGCGGATTCGGGAGCTATTTTAATAACATTAATACCATTACCACGCCACAAACCGGTCATACCACCTTCACTAATCATTTTTGTTAAACATTTAGTCATATTTTCTCTCGTTGGATTAACCTGAAAAGCAGAAAATAATCTATATACATCCATAGGATCTTAAGAATTATAATATATCTTTTAACATGTTTATCAAACAACTCATTTATTGTTTAAGTAATTCTTTTACATAGAATAAAAATATTTTACCTGGAGGAATACTTTCAACCGGTCTAATGGAGCTGTGCAAGTTCTACTGACGGCGCCTGCGATGCCTCCAGCTAGCAAGTGCCGCCACCATTTGCCAGTTTGTAATTCACTTTGAGTGAAGTCATCTGGAACGTTCATGTCTTCACCGATGTCCAAATACTGAAATTAAATAAAACACATTTAATTAATTTTATAAAGAATTTCGAAATATAATTTTTTTCAAATAAGCTTATTTCGGAAATATAGTTCACGTCAATAATTCAACGGTGGTACAATCGATTCCATGATAAATATCGCTAATGTTAAGACACAATGTTAAAAAGATAATTTGATGTAGTTTGATGATACATTATCGTCACGATCAAGAGTCTGGGTATGAAAAAAGTTAGTTCCAAATTCGAAGCTTTTGTTTTTTACAAAAAATAATCTTAACTTCCTTTTCGCGGGTTTGTTGTAAGAAGGTTAGCACGCAACGGAAACTACTTTCTTTTTATTTTAAGTAAAATAAGTTATGTTTGTCGCATCATCCTGCCTTATTGCGACTTAAAACAGATTTCTTTGCGTCTATGGTAATGGAAGAATAATCAAAAAGAGGTAGTAAAATTACCGCGCTGCTGGAAGAGGCTATGTTACGTCTCACAGAGGTTAAACGTGAGGCGTTCAACCGTCCAAAGAACCTGGACTCGAAACCAAGAGACAGGTTCCGTTCAGGCAAAGTTCTGTCACAAAACTTTGTCTTTTCGCTAGTTTGTTGTTAGAAGGTTTTCAGGCAACTAAAGCTAACTTTTTGTTATTGTAGTAGAATAATGATGTTTGTCGCATGATCCTGCCTTATTGTGACTTAAAACAGATATCTTTATGTCTATTGTAATGGCAGAAAAAGCAATAAGAGCAAATAAACTTATAGCGCTGCAGGAAGAGGGGTGTAGCCAATGTTACGTCTCACAGCGGTTAAACGAGAATCGTTCAACCGTCCAAATAACCTAGACTCCGATACCAAGAGACAGATTCCGTTCAGAGAAGGCAAGGTTCTGGCAGAAAACGTTGCACATAACCACGAGACGACCGCTTTTTAGTGACTTAGGCTCTAAGAAACTTCAAATGGAGTTACAAAGACCTCAAAAGAAACCTTGAAGAAGTACGAGGAGCATTAGTTAGCCTATGGACTGTGTGGAGGAGACTTTTAGCAGCTGATAATCGCAATCGACGACCAGCACAGGCCCCAAAATTACTCTCTAAGCACCGGACTACTCGTTTGAGGTACGCTAGAAATTGCCTATCTTGGACACTAGGTAACTGAAGTAGCGTACTCTGCCCCGATGAGGCTCAAATTTGTCTGCATGGTGAGGACTGACGTCAGTGTTACGAAGATAAGGGGAACGCTATGCTGACGTGTGTTTTGAAGAAATCACCCCCTATGATGAAAGATCTGTTATGTTTTGGGCGGGTGTAACTTCTAGCTATCGTACCGAGATAGTGTTCAAGATCTATTATGGTGAAGTTCTAAGGACGTAGATGCTTATATGCAAGAGGTCGGTATTCGTCGTTTCATCTGGTCAGGGCGGAGCCCCGACCTTATAGCCATTGAACACGTATGGGACCTTCTAAAAGGCGAGTACGATCTGTCCAACCACCTCCGCAAAACATCAGGGAGATTAAACATTGATCTCGGCTGGGTGGGAACACATTCCACAGGACACCATCAAAAGCCTGGTGGAAAGCATGCCAAGACGATTACATGCCGTAATTGTTGTAAGGGAAGTTATACATGTATGCATAAAGTAGGCATTTTGCACCTATTTATTTTGTGATATCGTCGGATCTGACGCAACTCGCAGAGCTAGCGCGTTATTAATTGGAGGCAAAGTCTAAGCATTGTACGTACTATGTGGTCATCGGTAGTTAAATCATTGAGTCGAGCTAATAAATTTTGTAGTTTAAAGTTGTTGATGTAAATGTACTTCAATTAATAACATAAACGTAACAATTAGTAAGTAGATAAATTATAAATATATTAATATGTAGGTATAATAGTGTACAGTCGCCAAATATTGATTTTTCATCTTTATTATTCATCTTAGATATCATCGCACAAACTTAGCTGTTTCTCGCTTCGTGCTCTTTAACTTGCGCAAAGGACGTCCACATTTTTCACTGTTGCATAGTACAGAAAAGCAAAAATATATGATAGAAGGAGTAGTTGCAGGTAAAAAGCAAAGTAAAATTTTACTTAGCTACAATTATTTTTGCCCCTATCAACCAGAGATTAAAATTGATAAAAATAATATCGCTTCGTATATTATTAACATCAATTATCATTAAAATATTTCCCTTTAATATCGATCGTTCTTAAATGCAACCAATCGTAATATAACTTCCATTGTAATTAAGAACATCAAAATTGTAAAGTTTATTAATATATCCTCACACTCAATAAATATTTTTCTTTTTAAATTTTGCAATTCGCAAAGCAGACGGTATTTTATAAAATTATGTTCGGAAATAAGTTATAAGCATGCCATAATAATACTTTAAAAATTACTATATTATACGTTATAAGTTCTGTTTTAAAAATAACCTAGTATTTAAAATTTTGCTTCGCGTATACACTGCTATAAGAGAAAAGTAGAAAAAAATCGAATAATCTAATAATAACAAATCGATAAAAACAATATTATAAATTAAAATCAAACTACAATATTACAATAAACTTGCAAATTGTGTAGTTAATAAGGTTTTATTTTGGAATTCGAATCTCCCTCATGGTTGTGCTTAAAATATATGTGAAGTGTTTATAATTTAAATAGAGTAGATTCCATTACAATTTAATGAGTAGTCGACATCAGGTGTTTTTTGTGTCTTCGAAAAAATAAGACTTTACAAAAGGTTTACTAAAGATTTCACATAAAAAAAGTTGATAGAAATATGTATAAAATATTTTTAATATAAAAAGAAAATATCTTTGAGATAAACGTTCAACATTTAAAAGAAAAGTCGATTTATAATAATAACATATTCCAATTGTCAAAATAAGAAAAAATCTAATAGTTTACTCTTATATAATGTCAATCGGGCTCATTGAAACGTCTCATAATCTATTTTAAAAATGTGTTCACTAAGTAACATCATACACATGGGTAAACGTACTCGTTGATAATAAAGATGTCGTTTAAATACGCCAGAGTGAGAGAGATAGATATGTTCGTTAATCAAATAATAATCAAAACTTTAATTGAAATAAATTTTGCTATATTATATTTTAATCATGAAAGCGTTCCAAAATTACAAACTACTCACGTTTATGTGAGACCAAGGTTATCCAAATACTTATATCAATACAAAACAAATTTGGTAAAATTAACTAAAATTTATATAATAAATACCTTAAGCATCCAATCCGACACGGTGTCATAAATATCCGTAACCATATTTCATCGTAAAAGAACGAGAAATTTAAGTATAAACGTGATAGAGGTGAAGCCAATGATATACCATTAGCCTCAAATGCAATTAGCTCGAATCCGTTATAACTAACCCAAAATTAGACTGCGTTTACCTTTGCCAACCACCGACGGAACACGATGAGAAAGTCCTCAAAGACATCGCCTGTTCCTCCAGTAATGTCTTCCAATTCTAGAGACATTGTTTCTTATCTAGGTTATAAACGAAATAATATAAATAGAAATCACAGACTTTTTTCTTCTTTGGAACTATGCTATCAGATCATATATAATACTTTAATTAATTCCAATGTGATTTGGTGCGGCGTATCAATGACCGCGCGTCTTATAATGCTTAAAAGCATTCTCACACTGAGAGCTCATAATGTCACCGTGTCGTGTATGTATGTAATAGTATAATGATTTTGATTGGTTGCGGTGGTGGAGTTGCAAAACCACATAACGTCGGTTGTTTCTAGTCTATGACGTTCAACGGAATGACTAATATAATATTAAATTGAACGAGTCCAACGTCACCAGCCGCGTATTGTACTCTAACGTATGGCAAATAACACTGCTGATAAAAGAGTTTAAGCCCGTATACAAGTTCACCGGGGGCTGGTCACATCACATTAAGATAAAAACAGTGGATGCCTTTTTGCAGACATTGCTAAGTACCCTAAAATATAAAGGTCAACATACCTACTTACTATTTGGACGTCGGTGAAAGTAACTAATGAAAAGTTCATATATTATAGAATCAAGAATAGTAAAACGATTCGGACAGAAAACAATTTTATTCATTGTTGTTAATTGTAAGAATAATCTAAATTTTTAATCTGTTTTAGTGAAATGGAATCCTTTGGGAAAATATATAATTAACTACATATATAATTTTATTTTCTTAATTTTTTAAACAATTACTTGTTATTTAAGTTTTAGAAATAATCTAAGTTTTATTATAAACTTCTTTGCATAATAAAACGGGCATCTTAGTCATTGGCTTTTCTATGGATAATATTAATATTTTTATTTTAGTATGTCTTGGCATGCTTTCTACCAGGCTTTTGAAGGTTTTTTGTAGAATGTGTTCTCACTTAGTCGTGATCACACGTTTAATCTCCCTGGTATTTTGTGGAGGTGGTGTGGGACAGATCGTACTCGACTTTTAGGAGGTGTCCGATATGTTCAATGGGGTTAAGGTCGGAGCTCCGCGCTGGCCAGTTCAAACGACGAATACTGACCTCTTTCATATAAGCATCTACGTCACCAGAACAGTGTAACTGCATTTGAGGTTCCTCAGCGCCTGTGCCACTAAAAAGCGGTCGCTTCATGGTTCGCTCTGATCGGAACCTGTCACTTTCTATGGAGTCGAGGTTCTTTGGATGGTTGAACGACTCATGTTTAACCGCTGTGAGGCGTAACATTGGTTACACCTCCCTTCCAGCGGCGCTATAATTGTACTAGCTCATTGTTTTTTCTGTCATTACAATTGACACAAAAATATTTGTTTTAATTCACAAAAAGGCAGGATAATGCGACAAACAAATTATTTTACTTAAAATAACAAAAGTTAGTTTTAGGTGCCTGATAACTATTTAACAATAAATCTGTGAAAAGTAAAAAAAGACAAACTAAAAACGGGATATTTTAAAAAAAAAACACAAGATTCCGTTTTTAATACAAAGGAATGTATTAGGAGAATTGTCTATATACATATATGAAAATCAATTGCTGTTCGTTAACCTTGTTATAACTCGAGAACGGCTGGACCGATTTGGCTCGTGAGAATCAGGACGTGACGGGTGGCGAACCACGTCGCCGTCATTTTTAACAAATTTGGTATATTAAATTCGTGTTAGTGAATCCCACCCGCAAGGGAGGATGGAGGTCAGCCCCAGCAGAGCCCTGCATGCTGATGTAAGGCATCATAGTACCCGGGGGAGCCCGATCCCGGGACGGTCGGCACGCTTGCGACTAGGCTCGCCCCTAGCCACGCAACCATTGGCACGGCAGACCGTGAATTGACGGAGAAGAAGGGAAAGGATAGAGAAGAAAGGATAGGGCAGGAAAGGAAATACGGATTGAGGTGTTACCAGACTCGGAATAAACATTTATAAATCCATATATATAATTTTTAAAATAGTTTAATTGTAAATTAATACTTTCTTCTTAAATAATTTTTAATCTTAAAAAAAGTAAAATACATATATCCAATCAGCGATTAAAAAAATATAAAAGCCAAGAAAAAAGTTAAAGATTCTCAATCATTATACCAAAAATATAAATTTTGAACTATATAACTGTTTTCTAAAAATTTATTTCATATATTTTTTTTAATTTTTTCTGAGTAATTTGAACTATATATAATGAAATAATACTAAATTTTTTCCTTGTATATATTATCAAAAAATGTATATATTCTTTAGATGGTTATAAAAAAATTTACATAACAAATTACGTCTCCAATTCTAGCTAATGTACCAAGTTCAATTTTTTAAAAACATACGTGCAAAAGAATCATATTCCTTTGTAATTGAAGATAATAAAATATATTTATATCGTTTATTTTGATGAAAACAAAAAGAACTAGAAGGAAGAATTATATTAATATTCCTAAAACAGAATAAACCTTTTATTACAATTTAAGAGAAGGCTTATTGATATTGTATTTAATAAAAAGATAAAAGAATGTGCGAAGAATACATGAATCTAAAAAATCGGATTAAATTCGGTAGAATTCATTGTTATCATGCACGGGTTCAGCTTAATGCAACTATATGTCCTATGTAGAGAAGACCTCTAAAAGTTTATTAGCCAATCGTCCTCTGTACAATGAATCCAGCAGAATATGCCCATTTTGTGAATGTCGGTTCAAAGTATTCATGTATAATCTAAAAATTTGGATGTTATATAAAAACTTGATAATGATCAATGATTTATCTGTTTTTGCATTTTATTTTACTTAAATAAGAGGTTTTCACAGTAATACTTTTTGAATTATGCCGGTCGAATCCAACTCAAAGTATTTAAAAATTAAATTCAAATTGTTATAGGTTTATTTCATACTAATATAAATTATTATATATTTAAAGTATGATAAAATATGGTAAAAAATAATAATATTATAATAAATATTGCAAGGTAATAAACGATTTGGCGTTGTATTGAATTCAGAATAGTTATTTCCTACTTACTTAACATATTGATCGTCTAACAAACAAAGAAACAAAAATTTCATGTCCACCCTCTGAATGAGTAGCGATCCAGTGAGAGGTTTTTTGAAAGGATACGACATTGAAACCTTCAAAAAATAATCCTACACATATATAAAAGGTCGGCAACGCTCCTGTAACACCTATGGTGCAATGTCCACGTGTCTATAAACGATTTTGATTGCTTTCCAACAGACAATACGCTTGCTCGTTTACCCATAAAAAATACAAAAACATGGGGGTTTTAAACCCATCTTAAGTGCATTTTCGAACGCGTTTATCAATGTTTCAGGAAAGGTATTTTGTGACTGAAATGTGAATTGAAAATCACAATTGTTGGTAAGAAAAAGCGCCAATCTCAAGTTTTTGCCTCGTTTAAAAAATCTATCTGGGACTGTTGTTTTTAAAAAGAGAGTCTTTGTATTAGTTTTTTCTCCTTATTGTTATATTATGTTATTATTATTATTATTTGCGAGCAGAACCCCAGTCCTAATATTCCTTTCACACTTTCTGCATATTGTCACGTTGGATGGCGATGGAAATCTGACCTGAAACGACCCGGAGCGAGGGTCAAATGTTTTTACAATTCACTCAATATATTAAAATTATGTATTTTTTATTCCTCGGGAGTATTCTTGAATATGGTACTGTAGTTTGGAAGCCCACAAAATTTCTCATACATTCAGTCTATTAAGACATTATTCAAAAGAACTATTTCAATCGGCGCCGCAGTTTACACGCAAATAAATAGTGTTAGTATTATACTTTACAGCTCTTTGCTAATCGTCATGTAGGTACTCTTTCTTGGATATGCTATTAACTTATACATATAATAGTAACATTGATTGCCCAGATCTAAAATCTTGAAGTGTTGTTTAAAAGCCGAACTAGACGCATTCTTTGCAGTTGTACATTCTTTTACAAAAATTATATAATGTTCGACGTGGACTTGTATGAAACATTAAAATCACATCACACATTATTTATTTTGACTGCAAATTAAATCTGTGGATGTGTAAAACTATGTATGTTGAATTCTCATTCGTATTGTTACTGTGTTTCGATTTTTTTTAATATTTATCTTCGAGCTGTCTACATTGACATATAGGCGGTATTTAATCTTGACGTAAGTGTGAATGATCGTATTCACATATCGCAGACTGAAGATATGAACCTTGGCTGTGTAATGGTCAGTATAATAAGGTTATGTTCAAAAAAAATATTTGCAATCATATATGTTTCAGTTTTTACTATATTTTAGATATTTCAGTTGGACATACCTTTTGAAGCAATTTTTTTTTCATCTTTTAAGATTAATATTCATTGATACCGTAAGTAAAAAAGGTAAATTATGACCTCAATAGGAAAGTTTATAAACTTCTTGTGTACCATGGTTGACCTAAATAGGAATCGGCTTGCGTAAGTTGATGCAATGACTTTAAATACATTATAAATCTATAAAATTAAATTTGAAGTTCGTAAATGGGCTACAATTTGTTACATTTTTATTTTTTTACCGATCCGTCGTCGCGAGCGATCGTTGCATTTTATTATACTCGTATACATACCCAACTTAAATCACCCGTCGCCTTGCGCGAGAGTTCATAAATATTAAGATTTTTTATAATACTAGAATACCTATCTAATTTAAAATGACGAAAAGTGTAATAAGATAATGAATAAAAAACACTTGCATTACAATGTCATAAGTGTTCGAAAATAGTGCATAGTATCACATTATGTACAGGCTTGACTAGTAAACAACTTACAGCAGACGGCCTGTATTGGACCTGTGATTGCTGCCAGCGATCAATACCTAGGAAAAAGTCGTCCATGAATGCTGATGAAGACGACAATAAAGACGAAGAAGAGACTATGCCCTGAGGCCAAATGATGTCCGACGATGCTCAAAAGTTTTTAAAGAGTATACCGTTGGAGGTAAATCACTTAATGAAGAAAGAGTTACAAACCGTTTACGATTCCATACAATTTTATAGTTAGAAAATGGATAAGTTTCTTGAGGGTATGAAAACAATCACAGAAAAAATTAAAACTTTAGAAAGAGAGAACACTGATTTAAGAAACAGAAATAAATACGTAGAAACCCAAATAGAAGCTACCGAACAACGAGTGCAAGAAATAGAAAAGAAGCAGCTAGCAAAACATTTGGAAATAGAGAGAATACCGGAGGATCACATAGATCTATCGTTGGTTGATTGTAAGGCGGCTGAAAAACTAAAAGTAAAAAAAAGAAGTGACTGCTGCTAAACATATCCTCGCAAGCCAAAATCTGCCCCGTCCAATACTATTGGAGTTGGAAACCGAAATGACGAAAAATAAAGGGCAAGAAGCGGCTAAAAATTCTAAAATTGAAGTGACATCGATCCGCAAATCAAGCCTTCATCCCAGAAGATATATATACGTGAAGCCTTAACTCATTTCAATAAAGTTCTCCTATGGCATGCTTAACAACAACTGAAGGCTACATAGAAATACATATGGTGTAAGGGAGGGAAGGTAAAAGTGCGAAAAGGTGTAGTGACAAAGTGGTAATGATAAGAAAAGTCAGTGATATTACCGCGGTAAAATAATAATAACATAAAACTGGGTAAATCTATGTTATTTATTAGAGTAAGTAGATAACCATCTTTGTAAAATGTCTATGTCAAATTAATGTGTGATTAGCTTAATCACATATTAATTTAATTGTAATATATATAATTACAGAATTCATGAAAAAAATACATAAATGTAACGCACGATGAGAGTAAATAACGAGTATGATCGATAGTAAAAAACCATATTAATAAAATTTATAATGATTTGCGATATATATTGAGCAGATACTATTTACTAAATAAGATAACTTATCGAATTTTATTATCTACGAATAAAGTAATGGTGGAATGGATGTCCTGCGGACCAAGTAGTTATAGCCGACCGTTCAAAACATATTTAAATTGTCATTTATTTCAAAATATTTAAATTAGGTAATATTTTATAGATTTATAAGTTTGTGAACATAATGATTTATGTTATTTAAAGAGTATGAGATTATTAAATTATTTAGTTAACGTAAGAGGAATCTGGACCCAAGAAAAACCAATAAGGGTTTATTGGACTTACATATATTATTATATTACATTATATTTTCTATCAATAAAATAAATAAAAAAAAAAACTAAATTTAATTTAGTTGTCAACTAACATAGTACCTTAAATTTATATTGACATTTCTAGTAATTGGGGCCGTGTGACTTGTAACAGGGGGTCGGTGTGGGTCTTCGTTAAGTCGTATTTAGCAGAGTACAAGGGCCCACGAACTATTTACGCTTCAATACTGAATTACCTTTAATCTGTGATGAGAAATCAATAAATTTTTAAATACAATTACAAATCCGTATAATAGTTTCTGCTAGCATACCTATGCGGTGCTATATTAATAAACATAGACCATTTAACTTAAGATTAATGAATGAACTTAAGATTCATGAATTAACAGGAATAAAAAGTATTGAAATTCAGATTTATTTTCTAGCAATTCTCGCAATTCTCGCAATATTTGTCGTATAACTAGGCTTTTATGTACCTACTCAAGTAACAAAATAAAGCAATAAAATTGTGGACCTACCGTAGAATGCCTCCAGAAGTGAATAAGTGCGTGGATATCGGTCGCTGGTGCAAGCAAGAGATAATCCCGCCACTCATCGTAGCTAATGTTGAGGCTGCCATCCTGATCCATCCTAAGGGCAAATTTATGAATAAACATAATTATAGGTAAAATTAATAATATAACTTTATATAAACAAATGTTATAAAATGATAATCACACATATTACGATATATAACAAAATACGCTTCGTATATAAATACATTAAATTCTTTTCGCTTTGTCTGGCCGGAAGGTGTTTTGCACTATGTTTCTCAAGAGGCGGTCTCCACTCCAGCACTCGTTTTCTCCAGCGATTATCGGTCCTTCAGCAAATGGGATCAACCCACTGCGACTTCAATTAGTGAAGTCGGAGAACTACATAGATGATTATGGATCTTCGGCGAATTTTTCGTTCCGAATTATGTGCACCAGACACATTTCGAGCATAGCCGTCTTTATAGTTCTCTAAACTTGTGAAGCAGACGGACTGTCAGTATCCTCATTTTGGCACAATAAGATAGTACAGGCAGGACGCATTAGTCGAAGATTTTTCCTGCAAGCTCTGGGATGTGGGCGACGAAAGGACCTGACGAAGCTTTCTAAATGCTGCCTAACCCAAATGAATCCTTCTATTGGCTTCTTTATAGTAATTGTTTCCGCCTAATTATATAATATGCCGGGGTAGACTTACTACTGAACTTCGATTTTTATTATCCTACCATAGACGATAGTCGATTCTAGCTCAAGGTGGTTATTGACAATTACTCTGGTTTTATTCATGGCCAAACCAACACATCGCAAAGATGTGTTTAGACTGTTCACCATTTCTTGTAGTTCACGCAGCGATTCTGCCATGACCGTGATATCAAGTCAATATTAATCACTCCGTTGCAAAAAACGGGCAGTTTTGATTTTTCTACATTCTTGGTAATAATTTAGTTCTCAAGAAATTTTG
Source organism: Baronia brevicornis (assembly GCA_031353405.1). Classification (NCBI taxonomy): domain Eukaryota; kingdom Metazoa; phylum Arthropoda; class Insecta; order Lepidoptera; family Papilionidae; genus Baronia; species Baronia brevicornis. Next base: position 87,085 of record JASFAT010003785.1, read on the forward strand.
ATTTGAGAGAACCGCAAATGCAGTTACGTAGACCTCAAAAGAAACCTTGAAGACGTACGAGGAGCACAAGTTAGGCTATGGACTGTAAGGAGGAGGCTTGTAGCTGCTGATATACGTATTCGACGACTAGTAAGGGTCCCCAAGTTACTCCGCAATCACCGGATTGCTCGATTGAGGTTCGTTAGAAATTACCTATCTTAGACACTAGGTAACTGGAGTAGCGAAATTTTCTCCGATGAGGCTCGAATTTGTCTGCACGCGAAAACGAAACGCGAAACAAAAAGCTGGGTGGTTCTAGAATAAACATTCTTTGGGAACTCGAGGCCTTACGATGGGGTGCAAAATTTTCAGCCTATCCTGAAAAAAAATTTGTTCGTCTGAAAATATTAGTTTAGTCTGGGTCCGGTGGCAAGATGTATGGCTAGTGTTTCAACGGTTTTATATGTAATGGATGAGTGGAATTTCAGGAAAAATGCGGAGGCCCAGAAACCTCTTCGTCTTTGAGAAAGTGTTCACAGCATGTCCGATCAGTAAGAGATACGAAGGTGGTTCTCGAACAAGTTGAACAAATGTTGAGCACAAGTAGCAATTGGGTAAGGTGTTAAAAAAATTCAAAATGACCGAAAACAAGGTGGTATATCGCTGAAAGTCGGTATCGGGGGGTTCATGGGCCTGATAAATAATTCTAAGTTTTCAAAATGTGGCTCTGAGCCCTACTTCTCGATTTTCATACAACACATTTTTCAACGGCACGCGAAAACTCCTTGCGCACGAAAAATAAATTCCTTAGAATAACAACCTCAATAATGCAACGTGGAGATATGCAATATACCTGAAAGGACAGGAGAAAATCTGCTTACACTGATAGAAATGATACAAACACACATATCGTCACGCCTGTTTCTCGTAGGGGAAGGCAGAGACCACAAATTTTCATCCGCTAAGATCCCGGCATACCTTCCTTGCTTTCTCCGCACTCATTCATCTTTTCATCCATCCTTCCTCTCACGTTCATCGTAGGGAAACAGCTCTCCGTTAGTCGCTTCTCGCCATCATGGGAATCAGGACGTGACGGGTGGCGAACCACATCGCCGTCATTTTTTTTTTACAAATTAGGTATATTAAGATTCGTCATAGTGAATCCCACGAGCCGCAAAGGAGGATGGAAGTCAGCCCCACTGATAGAGTCTTAAGGTAACAAAGTTAGCAGCCCCATACAACAAAGGGATATTTATATACAGAGTTCCGCATGCGTAAAAGCAATGCAAATGACTTAAAACATCATCGAAAAATTCAATTCACGATTAATACGAGATAACGTGCTCAGCGCACGTCGCCTAAAAAAGGAATCACAAGCAATAATTTAGGAATTAGAAGTCCGTCACATACAATATACTTAAACGAACATCTAACACTGTGGAATAAGCAGCTTTTTCGAGAAGCACGAGAAGCTGCCAAACGACATTATCTATAATACTATGTCAGGAAAAAGCCAAGTCTTGGTTTAATATCGTGATATCATAACAGATGGATAGAATATTGGTCAGTATTGTGTGTAAATTTGAACGGTTTGTTCGATAATTTTGGTAATACACTGACAAGTTTTCATACATTATAAAACATGTAGCAATTAATAAATATATGATAATATTGAGTACATAAAAATATTATTATTAACATAATATTTTATATATTTGTTGACATCGATAACTTGGAGTATTACAAAATTTTTGAATAGCAGACAGTATTAGTAGTAGTTTAAATTAAAATTGACATTAACATGAAAATAGTAACACACAGGTTAGAGTAGGTAAAAGTACATGTGATTTTTATGTCTGTTAAATCTAAGTACGATAGCTTCTTACGATTATCGTAGTTCTCATAGCTTTCATTAACGGTCGGTTATGTTACACTGGATACGATATTTTCCAAAGTTATGTATCAATTGGTTCACGAACAATAACTCACATCTTCGGCTTAATTTTCTGTTCAACATAAGCAAGAGAACGAGAAGCGAATGCACTGGAGTGGTCACTCTCGCGAACAAGAATAGTGGAATGTTTGATCCAAACGTATTTGTAGTTGTGTCGTTTGGCAGCTTCTCGTGCTTCTCGAAAAAGCTGCTTATTCCACAGTGTTAGATGTTCGTTTAGGTACATTGTGTGTGACGGACTTCTAATTCCTAAATTATTGCTTGTGATCCCTTTTTCAGGCGACATGCGCTGAGCACGTTATCTCGTATTAATCGCCATAATAAATTCAAATAAAAAGTTTTACTACATTAGTGATACATTTATCAATGTATCACTAAAGTACTTATCGCTGTATTATGTTCACTTTAACCGGTACATCTTTCTCAATATATATTGAACATATGATAATATAGCTTGCCTCAATTAATAGATCAATCAAACATATATTTAGTGCCGCATATACCACAAGGGTTTTCAGAGGAAGTTTCCACCGAACGTTTTAATTTTTTAGAAACCTCTTACTTAATTGTAATGTCACTAATACATAATTGTAAGGTCACTTGTACATCTTCGGAGATTATAATATACTCGAAATTGAATGGATACAACAAGATCAAGCATCATCAATACATCAATATCAGCCCGCGGCAGTCCACTGCTGGACATAGGCCTCACCCAAGGCGCGACACCTAGCTCGATCTTAGGCTACACGCAACCAGTCTCTGCCAGCCGCCTTGCACAGATCGTCGCTCCATCTAGCAGGAGGGCGTCCCACACTACGTTTTCCAAGTCGCTCAGTCGCTATATAGTCAGTAAGTCGCTCAGAGGGCTATGGAAAGAGCTATGCTCGCGGTTTCTCTGGTGGACAGAATTCGAAATGAAGAAATTCGCCGGAGAACCAGAGTCACCGTCATTGCTCTTCAAGTTAGCAGACTGAAGTGTCAATGGGCTGGACAGGTTTGTCGGAGAACCGACAATCGTTGGAGCAGACGAGTGCTGGAGTGAAGACCAAGCATACTGCATACAAAATTACAGTTCATCATATAAAGTTACACAATGACGTTATTTCATATCATCTGTAAACGGCAGCCAATACAATCACCTAAAAAACTCTGGTGATAAAATCCTGGACCTATGTACATATATCTAACGCTATATCTAAAACCAGATCATCACCCACCATTTTGGACCATAATTAAAGTTAATATTTATCCATCTAAATTATCATCTTCGAAAACATTACAAGAAAGATAAAAAAATACAATTTCTCTAAAGTAAACTATGAAAGATACATACTGATTTGGTTACAGTATTATTGATAAGAATATAAGTTTATTATACACCAAATCAACTAAATATCCCTCTTGGTTCACTAAATCTTTAATATATCTATTTAAGAATAAAAGTAATATGTGAAAAAATGGAAGTAATGCGTGGATAAACTCGGCCAAAAGTGTAATTAGGAATTATTCTGTCTATAGAAAAAGATTTATGAGTGAATGCAAAATTGTTATAAAATATTATTTCTTGTGTAAAATATTTTTCTTCCACTCCCATTTCTCTTGCTTTGTGCTGATGATTTAAAAGTCTATTCACCGGTTAGAAGTATTAATTACTGTGAGCTCCTACAAAATGATTTGAATAGACTTACTTGAATCTACTGCTTAAATAATAAATTGGAGCTAAGTATAATATCACTCAATTACATTTACCAAAAAAATAGAAACATATTTTATTTGATTATATTGTAGTATATGTAACCAAGAAATAAAAAAGTTTATGAACGAAATATATCAAAATATTAAATCATGCTTGACGTTTATCTAATAATAATCCCTCTAGTGATTTTCAACAGAGTCCTTGAAGACAATCAAATATTGTATAAAACGGTGACTAATATAAAACGGTGACTATCGTTATCCGACAGTATGTCACTGATGAATAATAAAGAATTGATAAAGAACAAAGTCAGAAGTAAACATAACGTGAAATACCAGTTTTTAAATACTTTCTTAAATTAAATATAATTCGTATTTTTGAAATGTATATGCCCTTTATTGCTGCTATACCATTTGCTTGCTATTTTTAAATGAATGACTAAATTTAATAAAAGGTTAAATATAAATGAAGTATCATTCCTACATCAAACACCATCTCAGTATAGTATTTCAATATAGTTGTAACGTAAAATTAATTGTGTGTGTTATAATTATTTAAGGTGAAATATACAGTGAAATATAAAAGTATTTGGCCACCTGCAATTTTACTGAAATTAAAAACAATATATCTTTAAAAATAATTTTATTGGGTTTCATTATTTGTATCTCATCGCAAACCATAGTAATAATAATATAGTAATAATAATATAATATAGTAAAAAGGTAAACATTTCATTGTTGTTTACTTACTCCTGATCGAACCAAGATAGGAATCAAGATAGGATTGTCGGAATTTCTTCGAAGTGGTAGTAATGTTTTAAGTTATTGAGAAACTAGCTGACCCGACGAACTTCGTACCGCCTAACAGTCGATTGTTTAATTTTTCATTTTTTTTTAATACTTATTCTGCTATTCGGGACACCGGGTCAGCCAGTAAGATAAAAAAAGAACAATTATATTATGTCAAAAAATAAAATTTATAAAACACTTAAAATTCTTTTAATAGTCACTAAAAAATCACAATGAAAACTACAATTTCAGATTTCTTATTATGATATTAATATTTATACGATACTAATGTTACTCAATTGGTTTGCCTTCCCGGAACCTCTCCACTAACACTTAAACTTGGTGGTATGGTATTAAAGTTCAAATTGACTTTTAAGTATTATTACGAATCTTTTGTATGGGAATATAGAAAAGTGTTGTTAAGACTTTTTCAGGCAATTTTTTAAATTTTTTTCTCCTTAAGAACCATCCTCGTACTTCAAGGAATATTATAAAATAAGAATTAGCGAAGTCGGTTCAGCTGCTCTCGAGAGTTGCGCTTAGCAACACATTAAGCGATTCATTTTTATATTATAGAAAAACAAAACGAAATTATAGAATATCTACTAGAAATATTATTACGTTAGTTATATAATGTCATTTAAACCAGAAAACACGCTATCTGTTCTCAGTAAAAAAAACACAACGGGATAGACGATTAACTGCACCAGACGTAACAACACAATTTAATATGCGGCGTGATAAACCAGTAAGTATATGCACAGTTAAAAGAAGACTCATAGCGCGTAGTGGTCTCAAAACCACTTCATAAAACAATTGATAAAAAGAAAATCAAGATTGCTTGATAATAAGATGACTCTAAAACAGTACAATAACCGTCAGAGTACGAGGCATTACGAAAAAACTTACCTAGTTGCATAAGGTGTGACGGTAAGATGTTATATTGAACAATCGCTACTGCAAAATCACAACTACTTCGCTCGACGGCCCGCCCGAACCTTAACACCTACGGGGGTCGTTCCTGTATTAAATGGTGACAACTTTTTCAGTCTATATCGCTGCAAGTCGGCATATGGGGGTCTATAGGCCGGACAACGTATTTTACACCATCGAAACTTGGCTCCGAATCCTGCTTCGCGATTTCGATACAACACATTTTTCAAAGAAACGCAATAGGCGGTGCTCAAACAAACATTGGTCTGGAGATCGAGAGCATTGGGGAGATTATGGGTCTTATAAACAATCCTCCGTTTTTGAAATTTGGCTCCGAGCCTTGCTTCTTGATTTTTGAACGGCACGCGAAAACGAATCGCGATAGTAGAGTAGTGCTCGAACAAACATTGTTAAAGAATTCAAGGCATGCACTACAAATCACAGGCGACCCCTCTGACCCTCTGTGGCAAAGCCTGAAACACGTAGCTTTTATATATATATATATATATATATATATATATATATATATATATATATATATAGAAACAAAATTAACTAATTTATTTACCTTTAATCTCGCAATAAAATGAATCTTTAATCACGTGAATCGTGGATAAAACTCCGAATATAAAGCGTATACTTTTCGCGCGTCGAACGACAATATGTACGTAACTGAATCTGCCTTGAAAGTAGATTGTTTAAAATAAACGAACAGAGTATCCCGAAGTCCACATACATCTTTGTCAAGGTGACCACGTAATCAGAGTTCGTCTATGTACATAGATAGGAAACATTAAACTGGTGCTAACGCCGCTAAGATTCATTCATTATATATATATATATATATATATATATATATATATATATATATATATATATATATATATATATATATTAGGTGTACAAATAAGTTTCCGCAGTTTTTTATAAAAAATTAGGAATTTATTGTAAAGGAAAAGTACATTACGTTTTATTCAAAGTATTTTCCATCATTTGCCACTACTTTTCCCCATCTTTCTGGCAACATTCGGATACCCCGTCGAAAAAACTCTTCATCTTTTGACGCTATCCACAAATCTACCCAATTTTTGGTGTCTTCATATGATGTGAAGCGCTGCTCAGACATACCATGTGCCATCGACCGGAACAGGTGATAATCAGAAGGGGCTAAGTCTGGTGAATACGGCGGGTGGGGTAAAACTTCCCAGTTGAGTGTTTCCAAGTATGTTTTTACCGGCGCCGCAACATGTGGACGAGCATTATCGTGTAAAAGAATAATTTTGTCGTGTCTGGAGTAGTAATGGGCGCGTTTTTCCTTAAGTGCCCGACTCAATCTCATCAATTGTGTTCGGTAGAGAGCTCCAGTAATGGTTTCGCTTGGTTTCAGCAATTCATAATACACGACACCAAGCTGATCCCACCAAATACACAGCATGAGTTTTTTTCCATGAATATTCGGCTTAGCTGTCGATGTTGATGGTTCGCCGGGCTTAACCCATGACTTTCTCTTCTTTGGATTATCGTAGTGAATCCATTTTTCGTCACCAGTGACTATACGATGCAAAAAACTCTTTTTTTATTCCTGGCAAGCAGCATTTCACTCATGCATAATCGGCGTTCAACGTCTCTCGGCTTTAGTTCATATGGAACCCAATTTCCTTGTTTTTGAATCATTCCTAACGATTTTAAACGATGTGAAATTGCTTGTTGAGTCACTTGTAGAGTAAGTGCAAGTTCTTTTTGCGTTTGGGACGAATCTTCCTCCAATAGTACTTCTAATTCCATGTCTTCGTACACTTTCGGCCTTCCACTGCGTCTCACTCGACGAAGTTAAAAACATCATAAAGAACTTAGTAAAAGCCGCACGGCCCCGGGCGCTGACGGTATTAGCATGCGGGTAGTTAAACTGTTGACCTTACCGCTACTTACGATTATAGTGAACATTTTTAACGTGCTTCACGACCAGATCGTTCCCGGATGCATGGAAAGAAGCCGACGTCATCGGCATCCCTAAACCAAATAAGCCCCGTAACCTACCAGATAGTTACAGACCGATTAGCCTCCTCAATACCCTGGGGAAAATCTACGAGCGTGTCGTTTTGAGCCGGCTCAAAGCATACGCCGAGTCCAATAACCTCATCCCAAACGAGCAATTCGGGTTTAGAGAACTCCATTCCTGTCCCCAGCAGGTCCTTCGCTTAACTGAACACATTCTTGAAGGTACATCCCAGCGTAGACCAATCAATACAGGAGCGCTTTTCTTCGACGTGGCAAAAGCCTTCGACAAGGTCTGGCACAACGGTTTGTTATATAAACTATACCACATGAGTGTGCCCGATAGACTCGTTCACATCATACGAGAATTCCTTAGGAATCGAACCTTCCGCTTTCGCGTCGAAGGAACGCGCTCCTCTCCCCGCCCCCTTAGGGCGGGGGTTCCGCAGGGATCCTGCCTCTCGCCACTTCTGTTCTCACTTTATACCGCCGACATTCCCAAGCACGCGAACGTGTCGCTCGCCCTATTTGCGGACGACACCGCCCTCTACACTTCTGATAGGGTCAAATACCGCGTGTCGAAACGGCTCCAAACCGCGGCCACTACTCTTGGTGAATGGTTCCGAAAATGGAGAATCGAGGTAAATCCCGAGAAAAGTGAAGCAATTTACTTCTCAAGGGGCACCAGTAGAGACTCCCACAAACGAGGCGGCCGACTCTTAGATATCACTCTTTGGCAGACCTATCCCGTGGAAAAAGTCTGTCAAATATTTAGGCGTCACCCTCGACAATCACCTGAATTTTACTAAACACATTCAAAACGCTCGATCCAAAGCGGCCTTCGTCTTAGGTCGTCTTCACCCTTTAATTAACGCCCGCAGCAAACTGTCCCTCAGACACAAGCTGCTTCTTTACAAAACATGCGTCCGGCCAATCATTTCCTACGCAAGTGTCGCCTTCGCGCACGTGCATAAAAGAAAAATAAATAAGCTTCAAGTGATACAAAATGGAATAAATATCTATAAACTATACATACATATATCCAGATGCGGGGATCGAAACTCAACCATTGACTCCGTACGGGGCAGCCCCGCTACTAAGCCACTAGTCGTCGTTATATATATATATATATATATATATATATATATATATATATATATATATATATATATATATATATATACGCTAAATATCGTATATTATTATACTATAATTCATATGCATTCAACAGTACTGCTAATGTGAATACACATATATCTTCACGTCTGTTTCCCGTAGGGATAGGCAGAGACCTATATATATAGATAGATATCCATTTGCTTCGATCTTGGCACAGTTTCCTTACTTCCTCCATAATCATCGCCGAAATATACCTTTCGTATTATATTTTACCTAATAACGCGGCTGCTATGTTTGTTCTGTGTTGCTTTCTAATCTGGTAATGGATTCGTCAAGTCGCGCCGCTCAAGTCGTATAAATGAATATCGGCCATCCACCGCGAGCGATCCAGGCGAGTGCAGCGGTGAGAGTTGAATAATTTAGTGGAAGCCAACCTTAAATTTATTTTAAAACCTTAAATCCATATAGCATCGTTGGCATCCCTTTTTGACATGTTATTTACATTCCGACGCAAAAAAGTGAGAATGTAGTAAACCACAAAATGAAAACTTCCCACCGCAGCCAAAGAAATTTTGATATTTCGGTTGTCATCCGTAGAGTCTACTATACCTGAAGATGCCTCGTGTTAGGGCGAATCACGTGTCGTTTACAAGATGGAAAAGTGGTAATGTGTGCTTGCACAACACGTGTATAGTGGTTGGTGGATGGAGAGTTGATGGCCGATTTTCGGTAAATTTTTGGTTTAAGTTCCAAATAAATCCATTTCATCCAGCAGAAAAACACACATTATTAATTTTCTGTTATTGTTTTGCTTGTCGCGGATCTTAGCTAAGTGAAACTTTTGACTGTCCATATAGTGATGAATTTCCGCAAAGTAATGCCTGACTCCATTAATAATTTTGATATTTCCAAAAAAAATTGTATCTAAATAAATGAAAATAGCTAAACCGCTCAAGAAGGAAAAAGACATGTGGAAACTAGGAGTGTTCATCCTCGTTCCGAGCCATACATGCGTGTGACAAGACCCTAATGTACCGGGGTACCTCTGAATAAATAAAACGGGGTCCTAGATAATTGAAGTCAAAGACCCTTGTCAAGCATCGAGGGCAAAGGATCGGTAGAAGAGCCTTTGTTATTTTTAGATCCTTTTGTGCTGAAGAGGATCTTAAATTTTGATTAGGCCGCGAGCGAAGATCCCAAGATCTTTGTTGTTTTTAACACTGTCTGCTAATATTTGAATTTTTGTTTAATTAATATTATTTTAATATTTTATTATAACGTATCCTGCTTTCCTATTTTACTGAAAAGGAAATGAGTTAAATTTATGTTCCATTCAGATCATGCTTTTCGAGATAGACATGAAAAAAACAAAACATACATATCGTCACGCCTGTCTCCCGTTGAGGTAGGCAGAGACCACAGATCTCCATCTGCTACGATCTCGGCATACTTTCCTTGCTTCCTCCACACTCATTATTGTCCTCATGCAAGCCCACCGGTTAAGGGTACTCTTGACTTGTCGTTTCCTAAAGACTTCGGCAATTTGGTCAAGGTATGTTTTCCCTGGTCTCTCTCTACCGACAATTCGACGTAAATTTCTTTTGTCAGTCGCCTTTCATCCATCCTCTCTATATGCCCACACCATCTAAGCATCCCCTTCTCAAATTCAAGCGACTAAATCTGGAATGAGGATAACAATTGGGGTCAGAAAGACGCTGTGTCCGTTCTCCTTCCTCTTCCTTTCTACTCCCATCAATATTAGCATTTAAAGCAGCAATTGATAAGAGATACCATCTATTCTAATATTGGACTATTGATATTAGTTTCCTTGCACGAGCATTATTAGCTGAGTTGGAATGTTGATCAAGAATTTTGTTAATATCCAAAACACAGAGGCTGAAAATGCATCTGAGACGCCTCCGGCGTTACAAGTGTCTAATGTTGTGTCTATTGATTGGTGATTACTTACGACCAGGTTATTTGCATGCTCGTATGCCTGTTGTGATGCTGTGTGAGCTATAAGAAAAAAACAAACTATTACTCGAAAATAAATATATAAAGGTTCATAAGAATGAACCCGTTAGCCATAATCATTATTTATATTAACTATACATCCTCTCTATATGCCCAGGTTTGGGCACATATAGAGGATGGATGAAAGACGACTGACAAAAGAAATTTACGTTGCGAATGTGGATAGAAGGGTCGGTAGAGGAAGACCACGAAAAACATACCTTGACCAAATTGCTGAACTTTTTAAGAAAGGCCCGAACAAGAGTACCTTAGACCGGCAGGCTTGGATGAGGAGAATAATGAGTGTGGAGGAAGCAAGGGAAGTATGCCGAGATCGTAGCAGATAGAGGTCTGTGGTCTCTGCCTACCCCTACGGAAGACAGGTGTGACGATATGTAGGTATGTCTGTATATTAACTATAGATTAAGCTTGCAAATTTCATACGGACGAAATTAAATAAATATTTTCATCGCCCAGTTTGTTTTACACAGATAAAAATTAAACGAATCTTTTCAATACAGCTCGTGGAGAGTTCGATTAAAATTTGTTTCAAAAAGGTATTATTGTACGGTGTTCGTTTATGTTGTTTTAATAAACAAATTAAGTTTATTTACTGTTCGAAATCGTTTCGAATATTTGAAAAACATTTTATTGGAATACCCTATTTTTATATATATTCGGACTATAAGACAATAATAACACACTTATAACACGATAATAAGTTATTTTTTTTAACATTCGCGAACCTCCCTTGCGGCTCGTGATATAAAAATGACGGCTACGTGGTTCGCCACCCATCACGTCCTGATTCCCACGAGAGCTAGAAGCGACTAACAGAGAGCCGTTTCGCTACGATGAATGTGAGAGGAAGGATGGACGGAATAGATGGATGAGTGTGGATGAAGCAAGGAAGGTGTGCCGGGATCGTAACGGATGGAGATCTGTGGTCTCTGCCTACCTCTACGGGAAACAGGCGTGAGCATACGTATGTATGAATGTAAGATCTGCGAACACTTTTCAAAAAAATTATGTTGTGTGATTACGTAGAAGTGTATAAAGAATAGCAAGTCTAGTTCTTACCGAGAAATGGCTATCAGCAAATCGAATACTGCACTATGATCGGGTTGAGAACCTCAAACACAAAATACCGCTTTTCACAACAAACAACGCGTTTCGTATCGACACTAGACATCCCTAGTTAAAGCAAAAACACAACTCTCCATGGTTGTTTGTAAACTAAACGGTTGTCTTATCTGTGTCCGCGGACCTTAGCAAAGTAAGTTTGACTGTCCATCTTTATAATGGATAAGTTAAAGCAAAAAGACATCCCTCCATGTTTGTCTATAAACTAAACGGTTGTCTTTTCTGTGTCCACGGACATTAGCTAAGTAAGTTTGATTGTCTATCTTTATAATAGATAAATTAAAGCAAAAAGACAACCCTCTATGGTTATCTGTAAACTAAACAGTTGTCTTATCTGTGTCCACGGATCTTAGCAAAGTAAGTTTCACTGTCCATCTTTATAACAGATCTCCTCCCCAATAATTATCTCAAATAACTTGACATTATTTTACCCAGGGTTACGACGAGTACGAGACCTGCGTACTTTAGGATCATTGTGTGCGGACAAAGCGTAGGTACAACCGCATTAAAATACAACGACGGTAGGTCCTAAAGCAGCAATGTAAATAGAGCGAGGCACTTCAAGTCGGCCGTATTGCGACTCTCGTTAAATCTTACGACGGTTGAATCTCTTCGACTGTACGCGTCTTTTTGGAGCCAAGTGCAAACAATACCTTTGTTTTTATTAAGAATTAATTTTTAATAGAATTGTAATCCTACTTAATCGATTACGAGTTACGCAACTTCATGTCGAATGTTTTAATGTCTATCTATTTATTGACAGGGCTATTTATTTGCTGTCAAACCCAACTTTCTACCATACGTTAGAGTCGGAACAAGCACAAGCAACAAACAGCAGTCTATGTGCGGTGTTGTTTGGCATTGCTTTCCATCAGGCGACACGCTTGCTCGTTTGCCCTCTTATCCCATGAAAAAATGGCGAATCGTACATTAAAGCCATGGTGGTACTTATGGAGCGATTCTTTAAGAAGTTTGCTTTCACCCATTTTAGAATATACGCGTAAGCATATAATGAAACGAAATTTAAGCTAAATAAATTTGAAAAAATCAGAAAAAAGGCGAAGTGATTCAGATAAACGTGACAATCGCCATCGCTACTTCGATAAAACAAAATGGAAAGCAAACACTGATAATTTATGAGCATAAAGTTTTGGTACAATTTAAAACTCGGCAAATCAGAACCAGGGCTGTGAACAATAGAAAAAAAACAAATTTTGTCTCTGGTAGTAGAGAATGTATTTAGAACAATATAACTATCTCGTGTGATTGGTGTACGACAACATATAAATAATTCATTAAAGTTTATTTTATGTTGAACTAGCTGTTATATCCGGTATTGCCCGGATTACGTTCATCGTTTCAACGGAGGTTAACAACTGTTGGAGCGATTTCTTTAGCAACCGTTGCTATGGAAACCGATCTTAACAACAACCACATCGACATTTCAACAACAAGATGGCCGCCATACAAACTGATTATCGCCATTTATGGGCTGATTTCGTTGAAATTTAACATAGGCTCGAAACGCAAATAATGTAAACCTATTATTACAAATTTTCATTTACATTTTTTTATATTTGTGTTTTTATAATGTAATAATAACTAAGGGCCTAGTTTTCTATAACACAGGGAATTCTAGTGTGGGATCTAGAGTCCTAAGCATGTGTAAATTTCTGAAAAAAAAAACCTATTTATTATTATTATTAAAATATTCCCTGTATCTTTGTCTAACCGCCTATCCGGTAGTTATGGTATTGGTACACGGGTACGCGACCCCGGCCTCCCGAGCTACTACCGTATCACTCCTTGTCTTCGGTTGCGGTAGTATCACATTCCTATCATTCTGTATAAATCGATCTATCCTTTTCTCTGCCCTTACCATTATTCTCTATCCTTTTCTATTCTTTTCCGCCAATCCACGGTTTGCCGAGCTTAGTCGCAATAGCACATTCGCCTCGCTTCCTCCACATGGCTCTCCGTTAGTTGCTTCTCGGCCTTGCGGAAATCAGGACATGACAGGTGGCGAACCACGTCGCCGTCATAACAAATTAGATTTATTAAAATTCTTCATCGCACGAGCCGCAAGGGAGGATGGAGGTAAGCCCCAGCAAAGCCCCGCATCCTGAGGTGAGGCACTATAGTACCCGGGGAGCCCGATGACGGGATGCTTGGCACGCTTGCGACTAAGCTCGTCCTTAGCCACGCATCCATTGGCACGGCAGACCGTGAATTGGCGGAGAGGAAGGGCAAAGGATAGAGAAGAAAGCAAAGGGCAGGGGAAAGGAAGATGGATTTAGACAGGATGATAGGGATATGATACTACCGCAACAGAAGACAAGGGGTGGTACGGTAGCAAAAAACGCAAGCCCCAATAATAACTATATTATCTTTAATCTCAATATAATCAGGAAAGCTAGTCATCCGTTTATCTACAAAAATGAATTAATACAAAACACGAGTGGCAACCCTGCCTCCAACGCACCTAGACCATTCACAAAGATTTTCGCTACCTTTTACGAAACTTTGGACTAACTTCCCTTAACTTTCAAAGTTTATGCCAATAATTCAATATAAAAGTTTGGAGATCTCGGGGCTCAAGATGAGATTTACTTGATTCTGAATAATTGATTGACTACATTATAGAGGGATATCTGAGTACTGATCTCGTATATATGGTTAAGTGTGTATCGAGCTAATGGGTGACGGGATTTAGTTATGGGGGATAATGATCATCCTTATTATGTTTAGTTTTTATATTGATAACTTTTATAATAAAAATAATCTCCTACAAAGAGCAAGTTATTCCCTGTTGTAGGATAACATAAAAATATTTTTGGCCCATTTTGAGTAAAAGAACAATCTCATCGTTCTACAGGGTATTTGAAAGTTCCAAATATATAATTAAAAACTAGCTACGCGATTGTTTCGGGCTTCTGCCAAATTTTATCGAAATTGGCCCACAAATGACGATTTTAGCTTTGTATGCCGGCCATTTTGTTTTCCGCCATCTTGTTTTCCGCCATCTTGCTTACCGCCATCTTGTGAATGCATATGGTTTTAACAAGATGGCGTCATGCTTTACGCTGCTAGAGTGACCTTCTTTATGATTTCTACCCTAACAAATTAATAGGTCGGCAACAACCCCTGGCCACCGAGGTCACTGTATTAATCACCTGACTGTTTTATTCAGTAATGATGCTTGGATTTATCTTACGTTCATTATGTTTGGTTCTCTTTAAATTTCATTACGTAATGCTTGCACGTCATTACAATGTTGAAGTGTTTAACTTTCAATTGGAGTCAGGAGGTCAACTTCGCCGTGCGCGGTGTTCGCTGGAATTCAATTTAAAAGTTTGAAACTCACACATTTGCATTTTTTTTTCTGTTAGATTATAAGCCGCCTGTTATATCATGAACGTAGTAGATTTTAGAACGAAGACTAGCAACTTTTAACTGCTACGCGATATTCAGAACAGAATCTCTGAGGTCCTGCCTCATAGGAAACTTACATGAAAAAATGGCGTGACCATTTCTTCCTGTTAGAGTCTTTCGAGGCAAATATAGAAGCAACTTTATACGGGATAGAAAGCAAACAAACAAATTTTAGAAAGGCAGAGCCACATTGCAGGCGAATACTTTGTCAAGAATGACATATTATTTAGATATAGTGGGGAGGTTGTTGGGTCGCCGGAACTCGGCCGCTCACCAGAGGCCTAACTCCCTCCCCCTCCCTCCTAACTCCTTCTCCCTACTCCCTCCCATTATTACATTTTTCTCAAAGGGCGGCAACGCTCCTGCACTGCCTATGGCACTGCGGATATCTATGGGCGGCGTTGATTGCATTTCATCAGGTGACACGCTTGCTCGCTAGCATACAATAAAAAATATTTTCCATACCAGTCCTCGTTTATTTACCATCATTGTCTCCAGGTAACTGTCTGGTGATAGCAGCTGTGCTGTGCTCATCGAAGCTCCGAAGCGTCACCAATCTATTCATCGTTTCCCTGGCGGTCGCCGACTTGCTGGTGGGTCTGGCCGTGCTGCCCTTCTCCGCCACGCGGGAAGTGTTCAAGGTAAGAGAATATGATTTATTTTAAAGAAGACTAACAAGGGTTTAACAAAATCCAAATTCTTTATTTTGAAGAAATTACAATGTCTTTTAACGAACGTGAGCTTTTATATAATATAGAAGAAACGGCGAAAGAAACTCCGCATTTATACTCTTTTTAAATTCCTACTGTTAGTAACACTCTCCCTATATATATTTATATATCTTGTCCAGACTTACAATCAGTATTAAAATACTTTTTTATTCAATTACCCAAGTTTAAACACATTTTTTTAAACTAATTAAAAGAAGTGGATTTACGGGGAACTTAGACTAAATGTTACCGAAGAAACCTCTAAACTGTTTACTGATTTCCTTAGAGTCTATTATATCTGATGATGCCTCGTCGTGTACATTGTGGAAGAGTGGTGGTGTGTGTTTGGTTTTGGTGTTGTTGATAGTGGATGGGTAGCGGAGAGTTGCTGACGGCCGTTTTTCGGTAAGATTTAGTTTAAGTTACCGGTAAATCCACTTCTTCCAGTAAAAAGCACATATTGCTATTTTTCTAGTTTTGTTTAGTTCTCGCGGCTAAGTAACAATTTTGACTGTCCATATAGTAATAGATATCCGCAAAGTAACGCCTGACTCTATTAATCATCTAAAATAATCCATGTTTGAAGTACCAACACAGCCGAGGCATTAAAAATACAATATACATAAAGTAACAAATATTATTTTCTTACTAGGAAACTTCAAAAATAAAGCTCATACAAAACATAGAAGGGACCCGCATTTTCCGCAATTAGACACTTTGGGACCACCGCGCTAACAACAGATGGGGCCGTTGGAGGAGTCAGTTATTGTTCAGTGAAAAACCAACGTTAATCTAACTGCTCAAAGCTCAATATGTAGTGCCATTGAGTAACAGGAAAATTAGAGAAAATACAAAGCGATTTCGACGTTATGCGCTCTGAAACTAACATTATTTTAGCATAGATATTCCGTCAATGAAAAATATTTTTATAAAGTTTGAAAACTTTTTATATGATATATTAAAGTCGGTTTTTCTATAACTTTCTTATTAAAATGAAATACGGAAAAATTTATTTGAATGCTCGAGCATTGAGTAGATGATATTCCGAGTGGTTTCTCTATAGATTTTTATGCTATGCAAAATAGGCCTTTCATATATTTAATTTTAGCTATCTATAATTTTATTGAATGGAACGTTAGTTCTATTTTTTATGTGTGTTATTTAATATATATTATATATGTAACAGAATAATCTAAGTTAATAAGCATTTGCTAATAAATGATCATTATCACAAATTGAATTCTCAAAACCAGGCTCAAAATGTCTTAAGTATAACTGTCGTAATTTATTTTATACATTAAATGTATAAATAGATTTATATTTTTAATGGAGGCGTATTGAAGGCCGGTTTACAAGTGTCTGTTGTTAGTATTTTGTATACAACAATTAACGCCTGATAAACAAATGCTTAATTTAATACCGCACGACACTCTTTGCTCTTTTATCTTAGAAGGCGCTATTTTGCGTTTGAACACATCACAAATGCATCACTGATGTTTTACAACACTTTATTACAGGTTTTTTAACGCAAATGGACACTTTTATAAGACTGAAATTATAATATATATAATAATAATACGTTCGATCGTACATACTTTAGTTATAGTTATACTTGAGGTTATAGAAGTCTCAATATTTACTCTAGCGTCACCATATAAACATGACGACGGGATCTTACAAATAAACCTCACTTCCAAATCTGTTATTTTTTTCTTTTCTTTAATGACAATAAGTTATTACTATTATGCCAGTGTCAAGTAAAATACGATAACATAAAATCTCCTCATACAACTAGTGAACTTATCACGCTACGTCTTGATAAAATGGTGGCTATTCTACCAAAACCTTCTATGGACTTTATCAGTCAACTTAAAAAGTCACGATACACGCATTTATTTCCTATCACTTCACTTATACGCCTTAATCGTACAATATAACACCATAACTAAACAATAACTTAAATAATTAAAAACTGATAATAATATAAGATTATGAAAATTAAATAAAAACACATCGTCACTGATGTAAGTTGACGGGAAAAGTCCTGTTATTTTATTCATCTATATGATCACATATGTCATTATTTTAAGATAATATATCAATTTTATGTGCACAACAACGTGTATGTGAGGTTCTCTATCAAAACAATAATTAAAAACAAATTAATTTCTTTATCTTTCAAATATTAAAATAACGTATGTTAAGGAAAGTAAAATAATCAAAAAAGATTTTATTGTATATAGAATCATTTCCGTTTATCCGAATCGCGTTTATCCGAATCGCGTTTATCCGAAATCCGCTTTATCCGAACAAATTTATCCGATTTTTTCTTCTTTGTTAACAACTAAAAAACCAACGTCTAATCGGTGTTAAATATCCCAATGTTTGCATCTACCCCACCACCATATTTAAGACTACATCAATAGCATTCTACGTACGCACGTTCTTCAATCATATTTCGTGGTGTTGACGCTATTCGGGTTGTGTCACGCAGGAAAACAATGGACTTCAACTTATCCGAAAATTTTATATATAAGTGATACATTAGCCATCGTAGCGAAACGGCTCTCCGTTCATCGATTCTCGCCCTCGTGGGAATCCGGACGTGACGGGTAGCGAACCACGTCGTTTTGCTACGATGAATGTGAGTGGAAGGATGGATGAAAAAATGGATGAGTGTGAAGGAAGCAAGGAAGGTGTGTCGGGATCGTAGCGGATGGGGATCTGATGTCTCTGCCTAACCCTAGAGTGAGACAGGCGTGACGATATGTATGTATGTACATTAGTCATTATCTCAATTTCCAGATATGGATATTCGGAGACGTATGGTGTTCTGTTTGGCTGGCCGTCGACGTGTGGATGTGCACCGCGTCCATCTTGAACTTGTGCGCTATCTCACTGGATCGCTACGTAGCCGTGACCAGACCGGTCAGCTACCCCAGCATTATGAGCAAAAAGCGAGCTAAAGCGCTCATCGCTGGTCTGTGGGTGCTGTCGTTCGTTATCTGTTTTCCGCCGCTGGTCGGCTGGAAAGATAAGAAGGTGAGTATTATAGACTTATTCTTCTTCTAAGAGGTCTTCTTCAAGCGTTCAAGCCTCACATCTGTATAGAAGAACGGGCAAGATGTAACAGTGAAGCATTCTAATGTGCAAGGAAAGTTTGAGTCTGCGATTAGAAGGATTATAGACTAAATTCATCATATTATAACAGTCATATATACCTCTGAGCTTGAAGACAAAAATCATCAATCAGTGCATCCTGCATGTACCTTCTTATGGTGCCGAAACGTGGACGCTGAAGGTCCATCTGCTTTACAAACGCATAGTCACTCTGAGTACTGAAGACACAGACAGAGCCATGCTCGCAGTTTCTCTGGTGTGTATATATATATATATATATATATATATATATATTGTCCGCGATCTGACTACATTGGTTCTTGTTGCAGACCAGCGTCAGCTGCTCTTATAGAGCGCCTGGCTTACGCTGAATTCTTACTTACATTTTGTGGCACCTCTTACGTTTTAATTCCTTTTATTGCTTTCTCTTTCTTTAATATATTCAATTTAATATCTATTTAAACTTTAATTGCTTCATTCATTACGTTTCTGTATGTGTCGGTGTTTCACAAATAAACGTTTCTATTAAATGTATTTACAATTTGAAGTTTCAAAATATTATCATTTCAAATTTTAAAATGTCTCTATTGAAAACCCTCATGCTTTGAAATTTACGGATAGACTCCTATCAGTTATTAGGTCATAACATGAAAGCTCTAAATTTTTAAAACATATTCATACTAAACCGTTGATAACTAAGCTGTATATATCTACTTCGACAGCCAGAAGAGTCAGAGTTGAAGGACGAATGGCCCCCCAATCCTCGTTGCCGATGGACCTGCGAGTTGACCAACGACGCCGGCTACGTGGTGTATTCCGCCCTCGGCTCCTTCTACATCCCCATGTTAGTGATGCTATTTTTCTACTGGAGAATATACAAGGCCGCCGTGAGAACTACAAAAGCTATCAATCAAGGTTTTCGGACAACTAAAGGTGAGAAAGAGTTTTGAATACTTTTTATATGATCTTTGTTTCTTTTTTGTGTATAGGGATATTTATTGTCTCTGAGGTTCTAATTAATTTCTACCTATTGACTCAAAAGCAGTAGGACCGCAAATTGCACATTAGGGACCTAATGATAAAAACGAGTTTGGCAGAAGAGTTATGAAAGCAGACTGAATGCGGTAGAAATGAGAGCATTAGAAATATGTGTGGTATAACTTTGAATGACAGAATAGGAAATGAAGATATAAGAGAGCGATGTGGAGTTAAAGAAGGTGTCGTGACAAAAGTTGAGAAAGGGATGCTTAGATGGTTTGGGCACATAGAGAGGATGAATAAAAGACGACTGGCAAAAGAAGTTTATGCTGCGAATGTGGATGGAAGGGTCTGTAAGGGAAGACCGCGGAATACATACCTTAACCAAATTGCCGAAGTTTTTAAAAAGGCCAGGTCAAGAGTACCCAAGTCAAGTAGTTAATGGCGGGCTTGCATGACGAGAGTAATGAGTATTGAGAAAGCAAGGAAAGTATGCCGAGATCGTAGCAGATGGAGATCTGTGGCCTCTGCCCACCCCTACGGAAGACAGGCGTGACGATGTGAATGTATGTATGAATTGACTTAAAAGTAGGACAAAATTTGTAGATTGGGGACTTTATGAATCCTAAGATAATCGTATGAACAAAAAGAGACCACGACATCGGGAGTGATACTTGTAATGATTTGAGGACCTATAGGAACGCTATTGAAGGTGGCTACGCTAAATTTACCGTATAATTTGGGCTATAAGACGTGCCTTTATAAAAAAAGACTTAAATTTGATGTAACTTATGGTCCCAAGGAACATTACAATACAGTTTTCAATAAATCGCTACTAAATTTGAGGTATTTATTATAGGTATTAAAAATATTAATCACACTCGGCCCCAAAAAGACGCGTACAGTCGAAGAGATTCAACCGTCGTAAGATTTAACGAGTCGCAATACGGCTGACTTGAAGTGCCTCGTCCTACATATTTAATTGCTGCTTAAGGACCCACCTTCGTATTTTAGTGCGGTTGTACCTTCGCTTTGTCCGCGAACAATTATCCTAAGTACCCGGGTCTCGTACTTATCCTTGGCGAAATAACGTCAAGTTATATGTAATAATTGACGGAGTCAGGCTTTACTTTGCGGACATCAGTTATAAAGATGGACAGTCAAACTTACTTTGCTAAGGTCCGCGGACACAAATCAGACAACCTTGTAGTTTACCCCCGCGGTTGTCTTTCTACTAGATGTTAGTTGTGATAATTGACGGAGTCAGACGTTACTTTGCAGACATCAATTATAAAGATGGACAGTCAAACTTACTTTGCTAAGGTCCGCGGACACAAGTCAGATGACCTTGTAGTTTACCCCCGTAGTTGTCTTTCTACTAGATCTAAGAATGCGAAATGCGTTGTTTGTAGTTAAAAGTGGTAGTGTGTGTTTAACATTGTTAATGTCAGTGACCATGCTGAAGTGCTGGAGGATTTGTTAACAGCCAAATCAGACTTGTAATTCTCTATATACTTGTTCACAAACACACAAAATTATTTTTCTGAAATAGAAATAGCTTTATTCATGACACCATTTTTACAATAGCTAAAATTAAAACCCTAATAATATTATAATATACAAATAAATAAAAAAAACAAAAAGTAACTAATTTAAATCTAACAAGTGTCATAAAATGGCCCTCCCCCCTCGCGGGAACCGAGAAGGATTTCGCGTGGTAGCGGACGAGCGTGGAGGGGAGAGAAGTTATTAAGATGTGAGTGTGGTCCATTGTCGGCTCGGTCGAACATCTTCCGAGCCAACCGGACCACATACTCGTGGAAGCTGCAGTGCAAGGCAGGGGCGGCTGAGGTTGTTCCTTCAGCGGGAGTAAACCATAGCGTGATATAAGTAGCGCCATCTATCGATCAACGTGGCAACTTAAGATTATTTTTTCTTTTTTTATATATTAATATTCTATAAGCGCAGTGCTAATCTTTCCATTTCAGGCAAAGGTCTTGGCAGCAGGTTCGATGACAACCGCCTCACTTTACGGATACACCGCGGGCGTGGCTCCGCCAGACCGCATGGCTCTCCACTCTCCAATGCTTCGAACCACTCCACTAGTACATCACTTAGCGCATCACCAGAAAGACTTCGAAGGTAATATGTTGCTTTGATTTCATATATGTTATATATCATTCGGACAAAGATAGTGTTTGTCATTACTAACTTGAAAATTATATTGAAGAAAAAAATAATCAATCGTGATCTTACTCATTAGATACTATGGAGAATACAATCTTAGAATGAAGAAAAACTTTGTAATTAAAACCACGCGACATAAGCTATTACTTTAATTTCAATATTACTTAAGCACATATAACACTTTCATCATTCATCGACAGACTACTGCTCGACATAGACCTCCCCCATAAAGCGCCACCTAGCCCGAAGCCGTAGCTTCACGCATCCAGTCACATTTCATCCAGATCGGGAATTTCATATTTTCAGGCATTCAAGTGCGCGAAGAGCTCACGAAAAGATCAAAATCTCCGTTTCGTATCCGTCTTCGGAGCAAATCTGTCCAGCACACGAGAACTCCAGGTCACCAAGCCGTTCGCCGAGTCCGTCCTTGTACGCGGTGCACTACGAGAGGGACGGGAGGGAGCTCACCGAGAGCCGGCTGAGGGTGCGACCCTCCCACCACCTGGCGCCCGGCCCACTGTACGATGAGTTCGACGACAAGCCAAGGACGAGGCGAATGGGTAAAAGAAACATAAAGGCACAAGTAAGTTGTTTAGACCTGTATTTATTGCCTTGTATATAATAAATCAATATCAATATCAGCCCGCGGCAGTCCACTGCTGGACATAGGCCTCACTCAAGGCGCGCCACCTAACCCGATCTTCGGCTACACGCAACCAGTTTCTGCCAGCCGCCTTGCGCAAATTGTCGCTCCATCTAGCAGAGGGGTGTCTCACACTACGCTTGCCGTGCGCGGTCTCCAGTCCAGCACTCCTCTACTCCAACGATTGTCGGTTTTACAACAAACGTGTCCAACCCAATGCCACTTGAAGAGCTATGTCGGTGACTCTGGTTTTCCGGCGAATTTCTTCATTTTGAATTCTATCCAGAGAAACTTCGAACATAGCTCTCCATAGCCCGCTGAGTGACTTTGAGCTTGTCAAGGAGACAGTGTCCACGTTTCGGCGCCGTAAGAGAGTACGGGCAGGACGCACTTGTTGAAGAATAAATAAAATTATATAATTAAATGATGTATGTTTTTGATTTTTATGTACAATAAAAAATACCAAACGTTCACTATACCTGACACGCGGAGTATCTCACCACCACAATGCAGGACCCACCGCCCACGATACAGCGACATCCAGCGGCGTAGTTTCAAAACGCTCGAAACACTAGCGAGCTCAAAACGCTTGAAGCGACTAGATGTCGCTGTCACAAATAAAGATTTCTACAGCAACCAATTCTTAATCTAAATATATTAACCATAATGTTACAGGTAAAACGCTTCAGAATGGAGACGAAAGCGGCGAAGACGCTTGGCATCATAGTTGGCGGTTTCGTCTTCTGTTGGCTGCCATTCTTCAGTGTGTACGTAGTGCGGGCGTTTTGCGGGGACTGCGTCACTCCCATAGTCTTCTCCGTGCTGTTCTGGCTCGGCTATTGTAATTCTGCCATAAATCCATTGATATACGCCCTGTTCTCCAAAGATTTCAGGTATGAATGAATTCTTATATAGTTATTTAACATTTATAAATATATATAAGAAACAGTACTCTATGAATATATAATGTATATATTCATAAAGTATTGTTTCTTATTTATATAAATAAATACATACATATCGTCACGCCTGTCTCCCGCACGGGTATGCAGAGACCACAGATCTCCATCCGCTACGATCCTGCACACCTTCCTTGCTTCATCATTCCTCTCACATTCATCATAGCGAAACAGTTCTCCATTAGTCGCTTCTCGCCCTCGTGGGAATCAGGATGTGACGGGTGGCGAACCACGTCACCGTTATTTTAAACAAATTTGGTATATTAAAATTCGTCATAGTGAATCCGACGAACCGCAAGGGAGGATGGCGGTCAGCCCCAGCAAGTTCCCGCATATTGAGGTAAGGTACTATAGTACCCGGAGCAGCCCGATCCTGGGACGGTCGGCACGCTTGCGACTAAGCTCGCCTCTGGCTAGGGGCTGTCTTCCATCACTTCATCCAGCAGGAAAACACACATTATTAATTTTCTGTTAATGTTTGCTTGTCGCGGATCTTAGCTAAGTAAAAGTATTGACTGTCCACATAGCAATTGGTTTCCGCAAAGTAACGCCTGACTCCATTAATTACAATTACTCAGGTTCGCGTTCAAACGCATCATCTGCAAGTGCTTCTGCGGCAGAGGCGACGGGGGGAGCGGGAGCGGCGCGCGGCGGGAATCTGATGTCGACGCGTCAAGACGAACGGCACGCGGAACTCACGACCATTCACACTCCCTTGAAGAGAACGAATCGCAGCCACACAGCGACCTGGCCAGGTGCGTTATAAACCTCTCTCCACCACCCTGTTGAACAAACTACGTTCAGCGGTTCAAAAAACAAATACACATACCTTAGTGATAGAGCCACGCTGCAGACGAATACTTTGTCAAGAATGACATATTATTTGTGTGTAGCATGAAAGTACCATACTCTCGCAGAGCTTCGTTCCGCTCTCCCGCTTCGTTCGTTGACTCCTTCCCCCCTCCCGTAATGACACTATCCTTAAAGGCCGGAAACGCTTCTGCACCGCCTATGGCACTGCGGATTTCTATGGGCGGCGTTGATTGCTTTTCATCAGGACACGCCTGCTCGTTTGCCTTCCTCATATTACTTGTTATGTTTCAGGTGACGCCAAGCCTTGCGGCGGCAAAATGCACAATTCCAGTCGACCGTCGCTTGCGTCTAGTGAAGTATCGTCTTTCTGTTGTGGTTCTGTAGGAGTACTTATACTTTCACAACGTCCTTGTTAGTTAGCTTGCTGACTATGAAATTATAATGCGTGGTGTTGTAAAATTCATGAAATTTGTAAATATACTGTCCATATGTGTGTATTATACTGTAAGTTCAATTCAATATCAGCCCGCGGCAGTCCACTGCTGGACGTAGGCCTCACTCAAGGCGCGCCATCTAAGCTCTGTCAGCCTCTCTGCTGCAGGGAGGCGTCACACACTACGTTTGCCGTAGTGCCGTCGTGGTCTCCACTCCAGCACACGTCTATTCCAACGATTGTCGGTTCTCCGACAAACCTGTCCAGCCCATTGCCACTTCAGTCTGCTAACTTGAAGAGCTTTGTCGGTGACTCTGGTTCTCCGGCGAATTTCTTCATTTCGAATTCTATCCGAGCATAGCCCTCTGAGCGACTTTGACCTTGTCGAGGAGACGGACTGTCAGTGCTCACGTTTCGTACATTATATATTTATAATTTTTAATAAGTATTTTTTTAACAGCCCATATATGTCCCCATATATGTCGATTATGAACAGCCTAAATGAATCCTCTCGACGAGTCGGTTTGACCATGAACTTTGATAAAACTAAAGTCATGGTCAATGATCACCTGGATCCACAACCGACCGTCGTCAGTGGTAAAACTCTCGAAGTTGTCCAGGAGTATATCTACCTCGGGCAAGTCTTGCAATTGGGTGGAGACAATTTCGAGAAAGAAGCCGATAGAAGGAGGATTCAGTTAGGCTGGGCAGCATTTAGGAAACTCCGTCCGGTCTTCTCGTCGCCCATACCTCAGAGCCTGAAGACGAAAGTCTTCGACCAGTGTGTCCTACCCGTACTCTCCTACGGCACCGAAACGTGGATGCTAACAGTCCGTCTGCTTCATAAGCTCAGAGTCGCTCAGAGAGCTATGGAGAGAGCTATGCTCGGAGTTTCTCTGGTAGATATGTTTCGGAATGAACAAATCCGCCAGAGAACTAAAGTCACCGACATAGCCTTTCGAATTAGCAAACTTAAGTGGCAATGGGCTGATCACGTCTGTCGGAGATCCGACGATCGTTGGATCAGAAGAGTGCTGGAGTGGAGACCGCGTCTCGGTAAACGTAGTGTGGGACGCCCCCCGGCTAGATGGTGCGACGATCTGCGCAGGGCGGCTGGCAGAAACTGGATGCGTGTAGTCGAAAATCGGGCTAGGTGGCGCTCCATGGGGGAGGCCTATGTCCAGCAGTGGACTGCCGCAGGCTGCTGATGATGATGATATATGTCCCCATTTCTGAAGGAACGGACGTAAACCCACCACCCACGAATGGAACGTATATTTATTCCGTTGCGGGGATCGAATGGTGTGGGGGTTTCGATCCCCGCAACGGAATAAATATATTATATGTATGGACTACAAATATTTATATTCCGAGTATTATGTTCCGAGATAACATTTCCAGGTATGGTAACCCCGCCAATCCGCATTAGACAAGCGTGGTGGGTTAACGTCCGTTCCTCCAGAAATGGAGAGGCCCGTGCTCAGCAGTGGGACGTATATAGTTAAAAAAATTAACATAATAGGCAATGCAATTTGGGGTGAATGACCTCAAACATTATGCTGTTTAGTATGCAGACGGGAACTTGGTCTCTTAGTCGCGGTTGATTTATGACAGTATAATTTACTTGTTTTTAATTGTATTCTTATCTATTTCACCACATTGATTCTTGTTGAAAACAAGCGCGGAGAGTGGTAGCTTAGCTACCGCACTTCGTCCAGTGAGCGGTTGAGTTTCGGAGGTCCAACCTCCCTCCTCATGACACTTTCCTTAAAGGCCGGCAACGCTTCTGCACTGCGGATGTCTATGGACGTTGAGTGCTTTCCATCAGGTGATATGCCTAGTCTTTTGCCTTCTATCCCATAAAGAAAAACTATAAAATTTACTTAAAGAACAACTGAAATCAAAGAATATTTTTAATAGATTTTAAATATGTACATTAGTTATTTAAAATATGATTGTTGTGTGTAATTTTATAAAATTTAATTGTAAATAATTTATTTATAAATATTGTAAAAATTGATGTTATATAAAAAAATAATTGTATGAATTGATTATAAGCAATAAGATTGTATAAAATTTGATTGTATGTAGTTGATATTTTATACAAAATATATTGAATATTAGCGCTTAATTATATAACTATAATTACTGTATTCGGATACATCACTTCTGAATTTACATTAACATTTATATTTATTTTATCCAGTGGTGCTGTTAAGGTTATGGGAAAATAGTGGCTGCTGGTAAATGCATAGGAATGGTTTTGGCGACATTTTTTTATCTTTTTCGATCGACCGACATTTTTTATCGTTTTCGATCGACCGACATTTTTTATCCTTTTCGATCGATCGACATTTTTTTGTGTTTTTCAATCGATCGACATTTTTTTGTGTTTCTCGATCGATCGACATTTTTTTGTGTTTTTCGATCGATCGACATTTTTTTGTGTTTTTCGATCGATCAACATTTTTTTTATCTTGCCCGTATTCTTTAGAAGTGGTGCATCAAGGATAAACAGATGTGCCGTTATTCCGCCGATTGTGTTGATGTTTGGTGTCGCGGTGTTAAATTGTATGTTGTATGTTAATTTGTATGATACAAATTATTGTGTACATTATATGAGTTGTTACATATTTGTGGTTTCATTTTCGACACGTAAGCTGAAATGTGCTTACGTAAATAGGTCAGTGTAATGAGCATACATATGGCTTATTTATTACAACTGAAAACGCTTAATAGATACGGAAAATATATTGTCCTTTAGTTGAAATTTTTAATAAAGTAAAAAGGCAAAAAGTCGCTGCGCCTGAATAAAAAAAAGTATTGACATTCTTACTATAATAGTTGCCGATAATAAAATTCTAGTAGTAACCTTTCCCAAGGTATGTAGAAGAGGTTTTAAAATCTATTTTCGTTAAAAGATAATATATGAAGCAATTTTTTACTGCGCGATTTATAATATTAAACCATATTATTGGATACAATATAAAGGAAAAGAAAAAACAAAGCTAGCTGAAAATTTAGCTGGGGTATGGGGGAAAGAAATTATAATCCATTGCTACAGAGGCAATTAAGAGCACCTTAAATATAATATATTTGTTATGGAATCATACTTTCCGACTCTTCCCATGTTTCAAATATGATATGTGGATTACTCAACGTCTAGAAACGTATATATCTTGAAATATATAATAAAAATACGCCATTGGTTCTATGCGATTTCTCATTGATTGTTATGGATGTATGCATGGTAAAGTAATAAAATAAAAGTCTTCATTTTTCAAAATAGATTTACAATAAATTCTTTTTGACATTAATATTAAATATATCCACCGCTTCAGAAATAAAGTTGAGTTCTAAGAGACAAGAAGCGATACAAGAAACTATTGTGTCTTTATGCACCTTTTAAAAATGACGTTTTTAATGTATAACTAAATAAATGACTTCTAGTCATACATTAAAAATGTCATATATTTAATCTCAGGCCCAATTGATCATATTAGTTGTATATATTAATATGTAATTGAATATAACGCTTTATTGAATGGTGACTATACATAATTATTTCATTATTATAGTTAACATTCGTAAATAACTTTAAAAAACGTTACTGACCTAATATAATAATATTGAACACTATAACATATCTGCTATTTCCCGTTATAACGGCTCTATCTTAACCTTTCCAACGCTCGGGCACTGAACTGAGCTGTCAACAACAGACAAGTGAAATAGAACCGCTTTGCCTTCGTTATCACATCGCAATTCGCATTAGTCGAGCGGTTGCCATCGTGGCGTATTTACGTGTTGTATTTCTACAAACTTTCTTATCAACTAATCCGTTGTTTGTGTGTTATTATCACAGTGTCGTCACCCACGCTTTTCCGTTTGTAAACAAAGCCGAAAATGAGCGGTAAAATGTATTTCGGCGGTGTAGAAGGGTGAGTTTACGGTGCATTACGATTTTTACACGTGTATTTTGTTCGAAGTATTGTCGAAAGTAGAAAGGTTTGCCTTGAATATACCTAAACGTTATGAAACGGATATTTAGGCGAGAGTATTGTATGCGCTATTTTTACGTTGCGGTTTGAAAGACATTATTTTTTTTAATAGAAAACAAACACTTTTGCATAATCTGTACACATGTATATACGTATATTCCATATTGTGCTGTTCCCGCCAATCAGAGGACGAAACTTTGAGGTGTGTCGCCACACCAACAATTGTAATGTATTTCAATTTGCACTTTATGTCGTCTTATTAAGAAATAATTTTAGTTTCTCTGTCTCAACTGCTGTTCGCTGGAATCTTAGGAATTTGCATTTGTTGTCGACCTTGAATTCTTTTTAACATTTACTTTTATGTATTAATTATCGTTACTTGTTTTATTACAAGCTCGTTTATCGATAATTAATTATATTATAATAATAGAAACAAATTATTCTTGTTTAATATGGTGACTTGCATGGTAGAATGTAAAAAGTCATCGGATGTTTGATTCTAATTCCCTATTGGAATATTTTTTCTTAATCTATACTTATATTTTCGCGTATAACGTTGTTTTGACCTTTATTTGGTATTTCCTTATGAATTTAAAATATATATTATAAACTACACGTCCTAAATCAATGAATATATTCCTAAATTTTCATATTTAAGTTATAATTGAAAGAATTGCAGACAAAAATTGTTCAAAATGTCAAAATGTTTAATACAGAATGAATGAAATGGTTAGATTGGAGAAGTAGATACTAAACTACCACAGTAATCCAAATTTTAGCCACTAAACGGGTCAAAGAATGATAAATAATAAACCTTCGCTTATGAAAATCTGCAATACCAAGAACATTGCAGGTGTCTTTGAAAAATATCGAAAATGCTTTTGTTACCTGAATATATGTCGTTAAAAGAAACAAAATTTTATTTTTAAGTTTCTTAATAAAATAATAATTGTCATTGAATATTAGCAATGAAATCAAGTGTGGGGATTACGGCAACACCCCTGAATTTAAAGTGTGTCTTATGTACAATTGTAGAAGCTAATTGCCAATAGACTGACATTTGACTGGTCAAACGTGAATTCTTATGTCGTAAGTATTTCTATATGACCTCAGTACATTACGATTTACTATTTATTCACGTCACGATATGCCGTACCACTATGGCTTTAGTATAGCCGTGTATACTTTTTTTGAAGTAACTCTACTCCTGGCTTTGTGCGTGCTAGAATGAAAAGAAATTTGTAAATATAAAACGGTGTGCGTAGAATCAATACTCAAAGGTTTAGCTGCTCATTTATACTGAGTATACTATCAGTCTTCTCTGTGACTATCGTCTTCTACGTGAGGCGTATAACATCTTATAGCCTCTCTTATATTATTCATGTGGTAGAGCCACGCTGCAGATGAATACTTTGTCAAGAATGGCATATTATTTGTCTGTAGCATGAATGGACCGGCTCGCCCCGGGAAGTACCGCACTCCTGCAGAAAACCGGCGTCTGAATGGTGATTTAGATACCGGGCTTCATCCGGAGAGAGGTTAAGTAAGGGGCCTTCCATAAATGACGTCACACAAATTTCATAGAGCTCCCTTTTACCATACGTAAAAATAAATTTATGCATGTGGTAGACAAAGGTAAGACTCATCCCTATTTTGCCACTCGATGTCATTTTGACCCCCTCTCTCCTATTAATCTGTGATGTAATTTATGGATGGTCCTTTAGCATGGTTGCTCTGTGCGATTAGCCAAGTGTTCGTTTATACAGGGTGTGGCCACCTTGATTGGATCCAAGATCTACTGTTTACAAACAAGACTATGATACTAATTACATGATCATTACTAATAACATATAAGTATATTCGTATACCATATACATACATACATATCGTCACGCTTATTTCCCGTAAGGGTAGGCAGAGACCACAGATCTCCATCCGCTACGATCCCGGCACACCTTCCTTGCTTCCTCCATACTCATCCATTTTTTCATACATCCTTCCTCTCACATTCATCGTAGCGAAACGGCTCTATGTTAGTCGCTTCTCACCCTCGTGGGAATCAAGACGTGACGGGTGGCGAACCACGGCGCCGTCATTTTTTAACAAATTGAGTTTATTCCCGTAAGGAAGGTTCGAGGTCAGCCCCAGCAGAACTCTGCATGCTGAGGTAAGGCACCATAGTACCCGGGGGACCCTGATCCCGGGATGGTCGGCACGCTTGCGACTAAGCTCGCCCCTAGCCATGCATCGCGCATGTATATACTTAGTATATATGAAATTTTAACTGAATGATTAAAATAGTATTATTTACAGTATTTTAAAGAGTCCCTTTGGGTCCCTTTTGCCGATTTTCCATAACTACAGCTAAAGAGATCTTCATTACATGTATATATCGAAAACGAATCGGCATGTGTAAGTACTGGCTAGCCTAGTGAGATCTACTATGCTCCATCTTGATCGTCATTATTTATTATAAAAAAAAAATAATGAAGAGTAACGCGTAACTAATTTGCTATTACTAATTAAACTAAGTTTACAATTTAATTAGCTGACCGAGACTTCATTAGGTACACGCCGAATGATAAATTCACTCCACATTAGGGCATGTTCGCAATCGAGCCACGTAGTGCATACTCAATACGTAAATAGTGTAATCCGTTCGCTAGGCCAAGTTCACGATCTATCGATGTCGATAAGATATTGGATAGCGACTGTTGTTGTTTTCCTTATCGATATTACGTATTGATTGATACGTACTATATATTCGTTTGAGGAATGGATTACTGTGGACGTCTTCGAATATATTTGACGATGAAACCAAACCCCACACGTTGTTTCCCTTAGAGCAGCGTTTTCGTAAACTTTTTTTAACTCGCGATGCGTTTCAGCCGCAGTCTTCTTTGAATGAAATAAGAAAAGTAACACTACGCGCAAAAGACGATTATTTGGCACAAAATAAGACATTTTTACATAACTAACGGTATATGACGTCACAATAAAATCCAAACCAAGGTGTCAGAGCGGTTTGTTTACCATTTCTCTAAGCTTGGTTCGAACAACACTTACTGCTGGTACCATCTAATGACAAACAGAGAGAACTTAGTTGCGTGGTAATATTTTAATGATCATGTATTAAACATTTTGTTTTAAATTCCATTCACAAGCGTCATTACTGGTCACGTGGTTTGAACAAGTGACGTAATAAACTTTGATCGCCATTTATCGTCACGTGACTTGAGAGTGATGTATTTTGATAATTGAAGTCCTTGAAATTCAAGGAAATTGTTGGAATATATATAAAAGTTGGTGGGTGGAGAATTTTCGGTACGTTTATAGTTTAAGTTCCAAATAAATCAGGCAGAAAAACACACATTATTAATTTTCTGTTATTGTTTAGCTTCTTGCGGATCTTAGCTAAGTAAAACTTTTGACTGTCTACATAGTTATGGATTTCCGCAAAGTAACGCCTGACTCCATTAATAATATTGAAAATTTATTTCAATTCTATTATTTTCTATTAAACTTACGTTCTATCAATGGCTCGTAACTAACATTCTGTATTCAAAAAGAAATTTCAAAGTCTTCTGACAAGGTTCTATCGATCTCTAATCGATTAAACGCATGCGGGCGAAAAGGCGCGGGAAATAACCTTTATCTGTCATACTACCAAGAAATGCTGTAGAGCATTTGATACAAGATAGCGCAGGCAATCGATACCGGGGTGTTGTGTTTCCTTTTGCTGAATACGATACTTGTGTCAAGGCTTATACCTGATTTAGTTCTTTGTATGCTAGAACTACATCAACGACAACAAGAGCAACAACAAGGATTCATCCTTAATACTTGGACATTTACTCTTTCTTTATAGTCGCTGTTCTCGACAGCTTTAAGACTTACTTTATGAAGTTCCAGTCGTTGATATGGCCTGCCTATTCCTACGTTTTGGTATGGCCCTCCCCTCTTGGCCAGCCAGGCGGAGGCAGGAGCTCGCGTGGGTTGCGAATAGAGGAAAAAGAAATATATATCTATAGATATAACAACACTAGGCGCACAATTGATTTTTTCCTTTGGTCAAGTAGGATGGTAAGGAAAAAACTTAAATAGATCTAGAAGGGAGATGTTGGGCCTTCGATTCTCATAAAATTCACAGAAGGAAATGTAGTCAAGGAAGGCAAAGCAGGCCAGTTTATGTTACAGACAAAAATGTAGCGAAAAATATTGCGCAATATGGTTGGCAGATAAAAATACGTACTTGTTGCAGTGTGATTTTCTTATACTTATTTAGCATACTTTGCGCTCTGATTTCTGAATCAAAAGATGTGATTTGAAATCCCGAGTGTATCTAATGTAAATCTATTATGAAGCCTGATATAAGATTTACTAAAATAATCATATTTTTTTTATGGGATAGGAAGGCAAACGAGTAGGCGTTGTCACCTTATGGAAAGTGTCATTATGGGAGAGGGAAGGAGGTGGGGGAGGGTGTTGGGCTTCCGGAACTCAGCCGCTCACCGTACGAAGTGCGGTAGCTAAGCTACCACTCAGACGCCGGTTTTCTACGGGAGTGGTGGTTCCTCGGGCAATTCTTGACAAAGTATTCGTCTGCAGCGTGGCTCTACCACTATCAAAAATGAAATTTTACTATTTGAACAATTTAAATTAAAAAAATATATATATCGTCTCTTCACCAGGGGTGCAACACGTTCCAATTTGGTAATATGCGACGAGACCGGCAAGGTTCTCGGCAGATCGAAAGGGCCAGGCACCAACCACTGGATCCTGGGAATGGAAGAATGCGCCACAAGAATAGTGAGCTTGCTGCACGCCGCCAAACAAGACGCCGGTATACCGCTCGACCAACCCCTGGATTCATTGGTAAGGTTTGATTCCCTTAATTACTTCGCCGGTACTACGACCCAAAGTTTGTCTTACTTAGCCCCCGATACAAGAATCCTCTAGCGGTTACGATGATGGCCTGCCTATTGCCCATCGCCTGCCCGAAGCTCGATCTGGTCAGCGATCACTACGTCTCTCCGAGACCGGCGGGACGGTATTGCTGCGTATGCTCCTTTGGTCGTATGATCCTTTCACATCCTCTCCAGGTGACAGCCAAGGGAGTCTATGCGCCACTGTCTCTCTGATTATGTTGACATCTGTTACAAACTACAGTAATGCCCGGACTCACGCGATAGGTGGGACCAAGTCGAATACGCTTAAGCCGGAGACATACAAAGTATGTTTAATTGGGACCGGAGACTAAATAAAACAATAATTTAGGAAATAAATGTGAAAATTAAAAAATCGTGTAGATCCAAATTCGCGTATGTCGATGTAGCTAGCGTAAGTCGGGGTATTACTGTATTCGACTTCGACATTTTGTAGAACTCTCCACTGTCCATCCTGACTCCGTTTCGGATTTATGTGGATGTGGATCATATTAGCATCATTTCATGTTTCTTGCGTTGCTTTGCTTGCAACTGGTCTTCATTTAAATTCGGGCAAAATCGAGGTTTGATTCCAACTTCTATACTATTGGGGAAGACCAAGGAAAACATACTTTGACTAAATTGCAGAAATTTTTAAGAAAGACCTGATCAAAAGTTCCCTTAACTGGCGAGCTTACATAAGGAGAGTAATGAGTGTGAAAGTGTGAAGCAAGGAACGTGTGCCGAGATCGTAGCAGATAGAGATCTGTGGTCTCTGCCTAACCCTAAGGGAAAGGCATCGCGCCTTTCAAATTTATTATCAGTATAAAGGGATGAGAGAGAGAAACAGAGAGTTAAAGAGAGAGACACAACTTGGCTGTAAAGTAAAATAAAAACTCGGTTCTGCCAAGTAACGTCTTGTCAGTCTTGTTATGTCCGTTGATATATCCAGAACATGTTTATCAAATGTGATCTATATTTGTGTACATACGAAATCACCAGCCAATTCGAAGTAATAAAGCTCAACAGAGCAAATTGACCTCCATTAGTTCCAATTGTTGTCAATACATCTCTCAGGGGCTGACGCTCTCGGGGTGCGAGCAGGACAGCACCAACGCCGAGTTGGCGACGCGTGTGAGGGAAAAGGACGGCAGCTGCGCACGCGCTGTTTACATCGCATCAGATACCGCCGGCTCGCTGTTTACAGGCGCGCCGAACGGAGGCATGGTCTTGATTGCCGGTAATTAACCTTTGATTTACTATTTTTATCTTAAGTTGAGACATATTTTTGTGATGTGAAAGCAACTCGAAACAAGCCCTGGTCAATCTGGAAGCTCCTCAACTGCCCACCCAGACTGGTTGCTGTTGGGGAAACATGGCAAAGTGTGGTTTCTCAACCACAAACCCCTCGTGCGACTCTGGGAGACCCGCACAAACAATGGCACACCAGACATCCAGCTCTCTGTGATCTTATTAATGGAGTCAGGCGTTACTTTGCGGAAATCCAACACTATATGGATAGTCAAAAGTTTTACTTTGTATTTATTTGGAACTTAAACCAAAAACTTACCGAAAATCGGCCATCAACTCTCCACCCACCAACCACTATACACAACGCCAAACACACACTATCACTTTTCCATCTTGTACACGACACGTGTTTCGCCCCAACACGAGGCATCTTCAGGTATAGTAGACTCTACGGAAGACAACCGAAAAGTGCACTTTTCGGTTGTCTTCCGTAGAGTTTTTGGTTTAAGTTCCAAATAAATCCACTAAACCCAACGGAAAAACACACATTATTAATTTTCTGTTATTGTTTTGCTTGTCGCGGATCTTAGCTAAGTAAAACTTTTGACTGTCCATATATTAATATTATTTTCTATACAAAACACACACATACAGATCACTCAATGA
The DNA here is from genome assembly GCA_031353405.1 of Baronia brevicornis. Lineage (NCBI taxonomy): Eukaryota > Metazoa > Arthropoda > Insecta > Lepidoptera > Papilionidae > Baronia > Baronia brevicornis. Next base: position 122,826 of record JASFAT010003785.1, read on the forward strand.
AATGTGACATAGTTTCCGAGTCAAGGGGAGACAGGTCACGTGTTATCTCATGTCCTGATTACCAAGACTGACCCAATTTCGACTGTTTTTCATCTTCTGATTCAAACATAACAGCTTCCCTATCAATACGACTTTAGGCATTGGACACATAAGCCGACTCTAAAATAACTTATTCAAGCAACTGTTGATAAATGATTGTTTGTATCTTAGCAGTGTTCGTTATAACGACAATAAATAATATGTTATGCTATAAAAATATAACACCGTTATCGATATATATAGCTGTTATAATTAATATGACCTTTTTATAAAGATAGGCACACAAATTTACTTCGCTAAGATCCGTGAACACAAATCAGAAAAATAATATTGTGTGTTTGCGGAGAACTTTAAGTCAAGATACACGCATTCATTTCATATCACTTCACTTATACACCTTAATCGAAATATAATGTATAATACGCCACCAACAATATAACTGATAATAATATAATATTATGAAAGTTAAATAAAAACAAAACGTCACTTATGTAAGTTGGCGCGAAAAGTCCGACAGCTACTTAAGTAACAGCTTTAATTAAACTACTTTATGAATGCGATTTTTGTTAAACAGTTGCTTTAAAGGTAATTAACGATTATAAATAGCTGTTATACGTTATTTATAGCCAAAATTATGTTTGATATGACAAACTAAATCGTCAATGCTGCGTGCGAGCGATCGACATTGAATTACAATGATTTCCGCTAACGAATAATAAACGGGTTTGGTGTCCTCACAAACTATCGATTATACGAATTGGAAACTACATCTCCCTTCGCCGATTAGAGCTGGTTAGAGCTGTTCAGTCGAGCGTGTCGGTGATGGAGATACGATGATTGGAACATGGCGAACAACTAAGGGCTTGTTCACACGTCCATCCGTGTTTCCCAGAAATTTAACATCTTAACCACGATGAACGACTATAGTCGCTTTACATATGTCACCTTCCTGAAAGATGTATCATAATGGCGCACTCCAATAACACTCTAGCTCATCTTTTAAACTAAATAATCATTATGTAGACAGTCAAAAGTTTTACTTAGCTAAGACCCGCACCAACCAAAACAATTACAGAAAATTAATAATGTGTGTTTTTCTGCTGGATGAAGTGGATTTATTTGGCTTTTTTTGAAAAGTGACGTTTCGGTTGTCTTCCGTAGAGTCTAATATCCCTTAATTTTTTTTAAGGGGTAGATTTTCGGTAAGTTTTTGGTTTAAGTTCCAAATAAATCCACTTCATCCAGCAAAAAAACACACATTATTAATTTTCTGTTATTGTTTTGCTCGTCGCGGATCTTAGCTAAGTTAATCTTTTGACTGTCCACATAGTGATGGATTTCCGCAAAGTAACGCCTGACTCCATTAATAATCTTAAATAATCGTTGTTTCATACTTGTTTTGCCTTCACATCTGCCGTACAGAGAAACAGAATCGTGCAAAATTCAGCCGTGTCTAGCTAGGTTAGGAGCTACTTTTCACACAAATGTGACTAGGCCGGTGTGGTAAAAATCTTCGAAATTTTTGTGACGTAATTTATGGACGGTCCTTGATGATGACTAACTATTTTATTTGTTGTGTACGGATAATGCATGATACAGTGCAATGGCGATGCGAGAACTGCGCACTATCCTTATCAAGCGAATTATATCGCAGCTGTAATCCCTCGCACACAACCGGTTTATTTTAGTTGATTTACAATCTATGAGATATGATGGTTTTTATTACCTTCATTTATTCAGTTAAAACATTATTATATTATACTAGCTGACTTGGCAAACTTCGTACCGCCTCAGAATCTATAAATAAAAAAGCTGGACAATAATTGCAGAATGTGTCAACATTAGTAAAAAAATGTGGTCAAAACTTAAACAAAGAAATGAACAACAAAAAACTTCACTTTTGAATTTAATTTGATTTCTGAACGACGGGACGTACATCAAATATTTGACAGGTAGGGATAGTTTCTTAGGAAAAACGAAATTGTTGCTTTTACTATATTCCTAATATTTTTATTATATTTACGCACCTTTAAAACTTTGCCTGGACTTCCAAAAATAATTCAAAATCAAAATTAGCCAAATCGGTCCAGCCGTTCGCGAGTTTTAACGAGACTAACGAATAGCAATTGATTTATATATTTGAATGGTGGCTGAATTATTATAGGTTTTTCAATAAATAATAAAAAAAAACTACAAAAGATATAAAATTCAATAAGACTTTTCCCGCCAACTTATAAGGTGACATTGTGTTTTTATTTCATTTTCATAATCTTATATTATTATAAGTTATATTGTTTAATTGTGGTGGCGTATTATACAATATAGTTCGACTAAGGTGTATAAGTGAAGTGATATGAAATAAATGCATGTATCGTGACTTTAAGTCCTAAGGTTTTGATAAAATAGCCGCCATTTTATCAAGACGTAACGTGACAAGCTGACTAGTTACATTTGAAAAGATTTGATATTATTGTATTTTACTTAACACTGGCATAATGGTTATAACTAATTGGCATCAAAGAAAAGAAAAAAATTGTGTATCTTATGAAGTAATATATATATATATATATATATATATATATATATATATATATATATATATATATATATATATATATATATATATATATATATATATATATATTTTTTTTTACAATATTTTTTGGCACTGCGGAGGGATATCTCATATCTTCGTCATCTTTATCGATTATTCCATGGGTTGTACTCCGAGGAATTTTTCGTAATAATTTCGGCCGTTGAATTACATTACCGCACACCACGCCAAAGAAAAGTTTCATTCTCAACATCTGGATGAGTGGCGATCCAGTGCGGTGCTTTTCCAGAAACTTCTTTCCACGCACCACTACCCTGTGGAACCGGCTAACTCCAGCGGTGTTTCCGTTGGAACCTTCAAAAAAAACATGTCTACACACTTCTCAAAGACCGGCAACGTTTCTGCAATGCCTATGGCACTGCAAATGTCTTTGGGCGACGTTCTATCATATGAAAAAGAGATCTATAGTTTGTGTTATCATTGACCTGATATTATAACGTTACAGGAACTGGTTCCAACGCGCTACTGAGGACTCCTGACGGCAAGCAGTACGGCTGTGGAGGTTGGGGTTACCTTTTGGGGGACGAAGGTGGTGGTTAGTATTTTTTTTATAAAGGAGACACGCAAACAAGAGACTAATGTTATATATGGGGTTATATGGACAGTCAAAAGTTTTACTTAGCTAAGATCCGCGACAAGCAAAACAATAAGAGAAAATTAATAATGTGTGTTTTTCGTTGGGTTAAGTGTTAAGTGTTATTTGACTTAAACCAAAAACTTACCGAAAATCGGAACTTACCGGAAATACGGAAGACAACCGAAAACTTTTCGATTGTCTTCCGTAGAGTCTACTATACCTGAAGATGCCTCGTGTTGGGGCGAAACACGTGTCGTGTACAAGATGGAAAAGTGGTGGTGTGTGTTTGGTGTTGTGTATAGTGGTTGGTGGGCGGAGAAATGATGGCCGATTTACGGTAAGTTTTTGGTTTAAGTTCCAAATAAATCCACTTAACCCAACGGAAAACACACATTATTAATTTTCTGTTATTGTTTTGCTTGTCGCGGATCTTAGCTAAGTAAAACTTTTGACTGTCCATATAGTGATGGATTTCCGCAAAGTAACGCCTGACTCCATTAATAATCTTATATATGGGGCACTAAAGATACGGAGAGGGAGGTAAAATAGAGAAGAAAGGAGAAGGATTGGGAGTAGCTACGAAAATGGGGGTACTTTTCAGGACAAGCAGGCCAAATTTGAATGCTTTCCCTTTTTACTTTTCCCGTAATATATTCCCACCTCTGATAGCTGACACAGAAAGGTATTTTGTTTAGATATTACAGGTCTTCATTGGCAGAATTAGGTTATAGGATTAATAATCAGTAAACGCATGCGTTTTAGTTTCGGTTAACCAACTCCCTTCCTCCTTCTCCTCCTCTCCCTCCCCATTCTCCCTCCCTCCCTGGTGCAGTGCTTCTGCACTGCCTGTGGCACTGCGGAAGTTTATGGGCGGCGTTGATTGCTTTCCATCAGGTGACACGCCTGCTCGTTTGCATTCCTATCCCATAATAGCGAGATGCTAGAGAGATCTTTTCTCAGCAGACACGATGATAATGGTGCTATGTACACTCTAGCGTACTGGATCGCGCATCGAGCAGTTAAGAAGGTGTTCGACGATATCGATGGACTCCGCTCAGCGCCCCACCCCACGGAGCGCGTGTGGGAGGTGGTGAGAACCCACTTCAACGCCGAAACCAGGGCGGACCTGTTTCCACATGCTTACACGCATTTCGACAAGTCACACTTTGCTGGTGAGTAACGAAATAAGAGAATGTGCGTCTCCCTTCCGATGTATTGAATTAAAAACTGTAGAAATAGAACTAAATTTTACCCCCCCACCCCTCCAACTATTGGAGTTGCATTGGGCAGGAGATATGTAGTATGAAGAATAATAGGTGCTAATGATAGCTATAGATTATTCAAATTCGCTTCTAAATGCGAATACTATTAAAAACATATTCGGCTAAATGCATCCAGTCTCTACCAGCCGCCTTGTGCAGATCGTCGCACCATCTAGCCGGGGTGCGTCCCACACTACGTTTGCCGAGTCGCGGCCTCCACTCCAGCACTCGTCTACTCCAGCGGTTGTCGGATCTACGACAAATGTCACCAGCCCATTGCCACTTCAGTTTACCAATTGGAAAGACTTTTCTGTGAAGACTTTTCTGTGACGTTATAAATCCATCAGTTATCTCAACCATTTATTTCTATTTATATTTCTTAGAAATGAGTTTATGGCGGCGTTGATTGGTTTCCATCAGGTGACTGAGACGCTTGCTCGTTTGCCTTTCTATCGTATAAAAACAATTATAACTTGCACAAATAACGCGTGCCATTGGTTTGCCCGAGACTGGTAAACCAGCCAATCCGCATTGGAATAGCGTGGTGGGTTAATGTCCGTTCCTCCAGAAATTGAGAGGCCTGTACTCAGCAGTGGGACATTATATGGGCTGTTAAAAAAAATAGTTTGTCAACCCTGTTCTAGGTCATGAAAAACACCTATTTGGATTTGATAAAGATGGTACAGTGTTTATAACTTAATTTGTTTACGGTCGCAGGTCTGACAGCGAAGCTCTCCCTCCTGGCGTTGCAGGGCGACGAACTGTCCCAGCACCTGCTGGCGGAGGCTGGGGCCACGTTGGCCGCGCACATAGCAGCACTGTGCACACATCTGACGTCATCGGTGACGTCACTGCGCATAGTCTGCGTGGGCTCCGTGTGGAACAGCTGGGACGCGCTGCGGCCTGGTGTACTGAAACAGCTGGCGGCTAGACGGGTAAGGATCATCAGCAATCTCCTTGGATAGATTCCCTAAAGCTAGAAGTTGTGACGGTGTTCCGCCAGTATCTACCGCTTCGGCAACGCTCAATAAACGGCGCGGATTCGGTCAGTCAAGCGCATTTTTCTTCTTCCTCTCTGTCTTTTGCCTTCAATCATTCCCGTAACAATTAGTTTCTGAATATTGTCATTAGGATTACGGACTATCTGTCCAAATAACTCAAACAGTCTTCGTAGACAGATGTTGAGTACCGATTAGTTGGTTCTACGAGTTGTCCATGGGTAAATGGAGCTTTTCCTACTGCATCACATTGCAAAAGCGTCTATTGATCCTTCGCTTATAAAGGAATCGGAATGAGTTCGCGTAAACAGAGATGGAAAAAGGGAGTGCAAGAGAGACAGTATATACTCCTGATCTGTTTGTGCGAGGGTTACAACGAAAAGCTTATGCCCTGCTAACTAATTTTGTTTGTTCTTGTGGTGTACATAGGTCATATCACATCAACATCACGACACCGCGATATAAACAAACTCCAAGTGTAACAGTAGCGACATCTATATTCTATATCTACGTACTAATGACGTGAGATCCATTGTATTCTTGGCGCAACAATTGTCACTGCGTTGTATTCTGCTATATCTGACGATTGGTCGATGACGGTATAGGTAACTCTTAGTTTAGGGATTGCAATCCTGCAAAACGGGATCGCGCATTCCCGCGGGAGTAATTTCGCACGTCAATCCCGTGGGATTGAATGTGCTGCGAGATTGCAATCCCTACTTTAGTTATTGCAGAAATGGATGCAAAAAATTTGAGTTACTAGACCTTGCTACTTGAAGGAAGGAAGTAATATATGTATTTTTGATTCTGACTGACATTTGAGGTCCAAAACAATCCCCATTATTAGTTCAGCGTCTTTATACGTTCCTTCACTCTATATCACGTAGCCAAAATTTCCTTCTTCGGCCAACTTGTCTTTTGTCCGCGTATTTTCACATCATAATCAGTTGCAGAAATTTGTACCTGTCATGTCTCATGATATGACCCAGGCAAGGATTTTTTTTTAAAAAACATTGTTTAATTATGCTACAGGTGAAAGTAGAGTTGGAATTAGTTCGCCTTCGAGTGTCTAGTGCCATGGGAGCGGCGTGGTTGGCGGCGAAACACGTTGACTACAACCTGCCCCGTGACGACGCAGCCTTTTGCGAAGTGTTCTACACTTACCGTCCATCTGAGATGGTCAACGGTAATATGAACGGTAAACTCAACGGTAAATGTACCGAGAACGGGTTCCAGAGCTGCGGTTGCGAAGACTGGAACGACTGGAGCTAATATAACCTTTTATTTTCAATTGTAATTGGTAAAGTTGTATCGTAACTTGTAAAGTTAAATCGTACAAACCGTTTCACTTTGGCTCATTACTGAACGGTGTTGCACAATGCAATTGATATTGTTGTGCAAACATTTTGTTAAATGCACTTCTAATGTGTGTTTAAATTATAAGTTTTTACGTACAAAAACACGGTGAATATTTATATAATAGAGCGTTAAGCTAAAAATAAAACGGCTTAGCTGTTATAAATATAATCTAAAGAGATAAATAGTCAGTAATCGCATTTGATATCGACACAAAAGACATGAATCGGAAATAAGTTTATATACTAGAGTTATCACGGATGATTATTTTTCTAATCATTTCCTTAATTTTTATGTAACTTAAAAAAAACATGTTAAATATGATACTTAAAAATATGAATTTTTATGATATTCTTGTATAAATATAGTATTCATATTATTATAAATTGTAAAAAACTCAAGGAGTATGCAATAGATTTTATATTAAATATTTATTTGCTCAAAGTTCGATGAAGTGTTGAAGCATTTGTTGGTCAAATTAATATTCAAATATTCATACAATTCAGTTGATGAAATCTAAGTCCTTGTTTATACATAATAATAGTGAATTTGTATTTATATGATATTGTAGTTAAAATTTTGTCAATAAAACGACTCAAACGTCATAAGAATGTTCTGTCCGATTGCATTCAATGAACGACCGTATTATAGCTGTTTATACCGATATATGTTAAACAATTCATGTGGGAATGACAATCGTAATTTGCAAAGTGTTATCCGAAAAAAGCTTGCATGTCAATTGTAATTTTTAAAGTGTGATTTGTTTGCATGTCAATTGTAATTTCTAAAGTGTACATGTCAATTGTAATTTCTGAAGTGGTTCAAAACTAAACACAAAGATAAGATGTTGAAAATGTTGATAAGATGTTGATAATTTGTTGAAAATGACGGCGACGTGGTTCGCCACCCGTCACGTCCTGATTCTCACGAGGGCGAAAAGCGACCAATGAAGAGACGTTTCGCTGCGATGAATGGCAGCGAGTGGAGCTCTGTGGTCTCTGCCAACCCCTACGGGGGATAGGCGTGAATATATACAAAAAAAACTAAACACAAAGACAAAAATGTTAATAATGGGCGGACAAAACTCAAAATATAATAAGTTTGACTGCTCATCTTTCTATATATTTTCCGCTGCCCAAACACCGTAAAAACGCCTTAAACCATCCAAAATAACATCCGATTTTAGGTAATGACCTATAATCGGATGTTATTTTTAAACAATAGAAAGAAATTTTCGTTTACGTACATATACCTGATGCAAATATTCATCAGTCTATCTGATGGGTTCGATTCAAAATGAAGAAAACCGTTGGAGAACCAAAGGAGTTCCAACCAACTTCTTCATCGAGTTAGAAAAATGATGTGCCAATAGACCGGTCACGTTTGTTGGGGAGTCGAAAACTATAGGAGTAGACTTGTGATCGAATAGAGCGACGATTACCACAGGGTGGATAGTAGAATGTGGATGTGTAAGGCGCAATAAGAGTCTTGGTGAAAATCTTCAGTTGTAGATGCTTCTTTTAAGATTTATGAATGAATGATGTCAGTTTCAACGCTGTATTAAATTTTCTTTTGGTCATAGAGCTATGAGATGACCATTCGATGCAGTATTTTTTTCTGATCCGAATATGCAAAAATTGCCGAAGATTTTAAGAGAGGCCGGGTCAAGAGTGTCCTTACCCGTGAGCTTACATGAGGAGGAGAGTGATGAGTGTGGAGGAAGCAAGAAAAGTATGCCGAGATCGTAGCAGATGAAGATCTGTGGTCTCTGCCTAACCCTACGGGAGACAGGCACGTCATTTACAACGTTTTCCCTTTTTTGCGTCGATGATGGAGGCCGTATTAAGACTTGTTCAGAGCGGAAATCGAACTAATGAGATTGTTCATACATAATACAGAGTTATTCGCATATGAACCATCTTCTGTTCTATTCAGGTTATTATAGCTCATAGATCTGATTGTACATACAAAACTATAATTCTCACGTCGTCATATACACTGTGACTTTTTAATTACCCGAGAAAATTAAGTAATATATTCAGTTATTGATATACATTAAATTTGGCGAAGAAAAAAAAATTTTATTTTTATGAAATATTTATTAAAAATGTCCTTAATATACACCAAAAATTATACAACAAAAAATCTTGCTAATTCAAATAGACATCATTATCATTCCAATACGAACTGCACCCAAACCAACCTAATTTGGTCGCGTAATATTTACGTACGGAAGGGATAACAATTTGCGCAACCTGCCGACAAAAGACGTTTTTTTCTCTTTCGCACGCGCTGTTGCCAAACTTATGAATACATGCGTCTCAAGCATAGTAGTAAACAAATACTACGAAGATGGCGTACAAGTATTTGATGCATTTACAGGATTTCTTTGAAGTCCCATAAAACAATATTTTTGTATGAACGCTATAATATTTGAATGTTACTTACTGATATACATATTTTTACAAACGCGAATTTAAGTTTTCTCGGGTATTATTAATGGAGTCAGGCGTTACTTTGCGGAAAGCCATCACTATATGTACAGTCAAAAGTTTTACTTAGCTAAGATCCGCGACAAGACGCGACTTGTCGCGGATCTTAGCTAAGTAAAACTTTTGACTGTTCATATATTTTCTCGGGTAATTAAAAAGTCACGGTGTATACATAATATATAAATTTATATTTATTTTGCTAGAAAGTACAAGAACAGACCGTATACTCGAGTTTTAAGTTCAAAAACGTCTTGTCCCTGTTTATTTATTTTATACTTTTTTATCGCGTGAGGATTATTGTCATTTATTTAAGCTTGTAAGAAAAGAGTTATGAATAGAACCTAGTTCCTAATTATGTTTTTATTTTTCAAACTATTATATAGCAATATTTTTTTATTTAGCAACATGTACCTATGAACATTTTAGGACATAGTCAATCATAGATTAAAAATAAGCATTGTTTTTTTTTTTAAATAAATATAATCTTTTTTCAACCTGATTTAATTTAAGTTCCCCGTAAATCCACTTCTTCCAGTAAAACACACACATTATTATTTTTGTATTTGTGTTTGCTAGTCTTCTTAGACCACAGCTGGACCTTGATCTCCCAAAGGTAACTTTGGTACTAGTCACTGGGCTATGATGATTTATGCCTGCCCTTAAATTTATGATGTTAATATCGTCCACGTCGTATCTGGCAATTGTAATTTATAAAGTGTGATTCGTAAAAGCTCATTTGGGTTGCTTTAACGCGTCCGATACATTGTGGTGGAAAAAATATACTAAAAAATAAAACATCGTGCACATCATGAAATATGACAGGTACAAATTGTTGCAACTATTCATGATCATCATGGGAAAAGTGGCGGGTAAAGGCCAAGTTGGTCGAAGAAGGAAGTCTTGGCTACATAATATCAGCAAGTGGATCGGGATAGCGAGTGCCCTAAAACTGCTTCGTCTCGCCAAAGACAAAGAGACTTGGCTGAGCTGAATTGGCTGCTAACCTTCGCTAGTCGGAGAAGCACTCTCAGAAGATTAACAAAATATAACGTGTGGTTTGTGTGGCCCCACATTTTTATTTTGGTGTGTTAAAAAAATAATAAGTAATATAAAAAAAAATTAAAGTCAAATCCTACTTTTATATCCTGCTAAATATCTTATATAAGAGAAACGATTCCTCCCATATAAAACAAAAAATAATTAATGAATTAATATTTTAAAAAACTGTATTAACATCAAGTAGATGACACTAGATGTTAATACAGTTAAAAAAATGTATTTGAACTTCAGTTGATAAATGAAAAGTATTTTATAAACGTATTTTATAACGTAATAGATATGTAAACATATTATATATGTATAGGGAGAGTGAAGAACATTGTAGGAATATAGAAAAACAGGTTAAAAGACTTAAGTTATTAACTTTTATTATAACTAAAGATTACGGTGTCGAAACGTGGACACATTTTGTTTTTAACAGCCCATATATGTCCCTCTGCTGAGCACGGGCCTCTCCATTTCTGGAGGAACGGACGTTAACGCACCACCTTTGTCCAATGCGGATTCGCGGGGTTACCAGCCTCGGAATAAATATTTGTAATTCATACATATATTTATTCCGATTTATATGATATAGCCAATGACACATATCCGTCTAAAATAAAGATTTATTTACTAAAATTTATTATAATAACTTTGATATTTTTAACTATAGCGTTACCTCCGAAAGAAGCTCTCAATTGACGTATATGTTTTTACAATATTCCAATCACAGTCCCGTGAGTCGTACCGATGTATCGATCTATAATACATATTTCGAGGCCAACAACCTTATTCTATGTATATACGAACTGGTATTAATGCAGGTTTGATTGATGTTTTCTTTGTTTCCAATAAGATAACTACTGCAATTTGATGTCAAAGATCACAAAAAAATAACTAATGATAAAAAAAAATATAAAGTAACAATTGATAAACTGTTTTATATGCATATATAAATCGATAAAAAGTGTAGTTCGATGCAGTCCCATTGTAGACGACAATAATGTCGGCTCTAATTGTGCGATCGTGTCTTCTGTGTACAATATTATCAAAAACTTTAGTGAAGTCGGATAATAATATGTTTTACTCTTATCCTTTGATATATACAACCGAAAGTAAATCACTCAGTGGGAAGTGGTGCCTCAATGATTGTGTGGACGGCAAGTGCGTTGTTGATATCGGCATCGTGGAGGACTGCCGGCGCAGCAAGGATCCAGCTGCGACGTTCTACACCACGAGACAGACCTACGGCGACCAAAAAAAGTGCTCAAGTCGATGTATGGTTTTAAGAGGGGACAGTCACAATCGTTGCTTCGTCGATTACGATTGGTACAAACTGGACTATTGCAACCCCGAAGTGAGCGGTTCCCTCGAATATAGAGATTTCACTGAGGCACATGGGCCGTGCGTCAATGACTGTAGACCATTGACAAAGGTCGGTGCTTACGTGACTGGTAAATGTAACGACATATCCGGCGCATTAAGGAGCTGCTACGTCGATAAAATGCTATATGAGAGCGTGAAAACGATCAACGGCAAAAAGTGTAACGGTATGTGCCTCCAACATCAAGGGAAGCCGTACTTTTGGTGCATGCACTCGTTATCCGATTGGGATTATTGTGCCCCACCAGCTATATACCACACCAAATGCCACAAATGTAAACCTCAGTTTGGCAGACAAGCTAAAGAGACAGTGTTCAAGTACGCCGATAGGATGGAGCGCGATCCCAGTCTAAGAACCGTTCCAGTGTCCGATCCCAATAATCCTATATACAGTTACACTTACAATGAGACGCGGACGTCGAACGGCGTTGTGCGGTTACCCTTGGTGGTGCGGGCGAGGGTGTACCCCTCCCACGTCCGACCGTCTAACACGCGAGGCAACAACGCGATATCACCCGACGCCAGAACAAACTGCGATCGCATGGGCATGACTGGATTCGACGCAGTTGGCCATTTGATATCGTACAAGATGGGCGGGCCGGCGGACTTCTACAATTTCGTGCCAATGACACAAGAAATCAACATCGGCAGAGTCACCGGAGGCAACGTGTTCGCGCCGTCGGTGTGGGCGGCCACGGAACGCGAAGACGCCAACTTCGTTGAGCGCGAAGGGGGCCAACTGAACATAGTTGTGGTGCTGCAGTACGATTTCAACCATCTCTCATATCCATATAGACCGCAACGTATAGGCTGGGGACAAATAGGTCACTCCGCTAGCGGGGATGAGGAATTAACTTGTCCCAACTACTGGTACAACAACGCCGCCGATGCGGATGATCCGGAGTGTTTCGACTGAATCAAACACTGGCAACGCTTCTGTAATGTCTGTGACACTACGGATGTCTATGGGCGGCGTTGACTGCTTTCAATCAGATGACACGCTAGCTCGTCTACCTTCCTACCCCATAAAAATAAACTTTTTTTAACTGTAACCAATTGAATAATAATGATAATATTAAAATAAATGATCCATTATCACGGATCGGTGTACGATCGATATTATCAGCGGATCAAACTAATAGAAAACAATAAACAAAGATGTAATGTCAATAACTACAACGCTGCTATCCGTGAAATAAAGAGAATTTTTTTTCATGTAAGATTCTAAGTTTCAAGTATCGCCTGTCCATTAAAAATGATAATGTATAGTTATATATTTATATCAATCATTTCAACAATCTTTTGTGCTTGTAAAGGTATTATTAATGAAAATATTTGGAATGAATTTTGTAATGACTCGTTAATAACACGGGTGCCATTTTTGTTTTTAAAATATATGTTATAAATAAATTACTTCAAATGTGTAAAGCTTTTTTAATAATATAAAAAGGTATTCAATTTTTTTTTGTCTTGACGCATAGCGTTTGAACTCCCCACAGTTATTAATAAAATGTCACTTGCAGATAATTTAAAAATGAATTAAAACAACATTTGTAGTTGGCACCATTGTAAAACACACAAATGATAAAGACAAAACTTTAAATGTTTACATAGGTGTGGGCCAGAAAATAATTATCAAGCTTTTTATTCCAAAAGTATATAAGTATTTATCATGGTGTAGGAAACAAATCGGACAGGACATCTATGCCACCTCGCCAATTTGAACTGATCGATATTTATGAGTGCACACGCTTATTGCATGTGACAGAAGTGAAACTGTTTTGGCATTCTAAACTTTTTTTGTAAGTTATACAAAAAGGGGTAATACGGCAAAAAGAGCAAGAGGAAAATTTTTATTTATTGCAAAAGTCCATCAAACCAAAATACAGTTTGGAATTTCAAAATAGCAGCTTTGTTTTTGCATTCTAAGGTCAAAGCCAGAGAGCCAATTCCTCTCCCAGTTTCATTATCTAACTGTTGTATCTGTTTGATGTTGCAGATCTTCATAGACGACTAATTCTTGGTTAGCATGCTATTTTTAATAGCTTTTCTACAAACAAAGACTCTTTTTACTCATTTTCATTGAGCTGTGCTGTGTTACAAAATAATAAAATATGTTAATCTGTAATATATATACCATAGATTATAATACTATACTGTTATAGATGAGAGTTAATCAAAGTGACAGTGACATTTGTATACGTCCATCAGCAATCTACATCTGTATAACTTGTGTAATGACATTAGGCACATAATGTTGGCTAGGACTTTTTTAAGATTTATAAATATAAAACCAATTACTTATGCGAACTATAGATGCTCCTACCGTGCTATATCTAAATTTAAACAGACAAACTCTGAAAAAGACAACAGTTATTTTTTTAGCAGCATCCTAGCAGTTGCCGCTGGTGTTATAGGTTATGTCACTTTTAATGATAAACATTTTGCAGCGACAGTTATAGACGACAATTTAAAAGGACGAAGAGAGAAGTATAACTTCATTGCTGATGTCGTTGCTGTGTCAGCGCCTTCGGTAGTGTACATTGAGATAAAGGATGGACGCAGATTTGATGTGTTCACAGGTCAGACGATTACAATTTCCAATGGCTCTGGTTTCATCGTGAAAGAAGATGGATTGATCCTTACTAATGCTCATGTTGTTGTCAACAAACCTAATGCTATAATTGACGTACGGTTGATGGTAAGTTACTCAAGTGCCAAGATTATATTGCATTTTTCAGTCATCACATTTTTGTTACCATTTAAATTGGCAGAATAAATTGGGATTTAATAAGAAAAAGAAGAATAGAGGGATTTTTTTGTATGGAACTATAGCATTTATGGGGTTAAGCTTTTGGCTCTCAATCTGTATTAAATAAAGTTATGTAGCAAAGCTACTAGTAGTTTGCCAATTGGAGCAAAATTCAGATCATGTCATCAAGATAAAGCATACACATACATGTATAAAGCTGTAGAGTAAACATGTTTTTAGAACAGATTTAATTTTCGTGTGGTATTTGAATACTTTTCTAGAAGTATTTCGTTGGCTACAAGTCAACGACTGAAACCACTGAGCCAAGTTGTTGTCTAATAACATTGATGTTATATATTACATTTTGCATGTTTTTATAGATAGATAAATATATTTTTTTTTTATTGCACATCAAAAACAAAGTTATACAATTATTGATTGTAATATTTATATACAAATGGCCATCTTATCTCTAGTAGCGATTTCTTCCAGACAACCATAGGCTGAACACAATGTTAAAAAGATATCTTATCTTAATTTTAAGATAGTAGGCAGGGCATATGTGTATCTAAATTTTTATCTATTTATGCATAATACATTGAGAGTTTAATGATAAAAAAATAATTCTTTAAAGTAGGGACGGGTTTCAGTCACTTCTTTAAAGAATTATTTTATACATATGTACAAATTAAACATTAAAAAAATAATTGATGGAAATAATTTTACTGCCCTATAATAGACAACTGAACAAAAGCAGAATAGTACTATGTTAAAATCACTATATTTATATAGCATGTATAGTACATGCAATATAAATATAGTGAATTTAAAGTGGGTCCCAAACTAGGATAATTTTGTGTATCCTATCTCCAATTTAATCAATCATAACATTGTAACATACAGCATTATTTACTTATTTATACATGTTTCCTATTCACACATTCCCTGCCTCGGTAGAGCCTCTTTGGACTCAAGAACGAACGGACGTCAAGAACCTTTTTGAAGTATTATTTGTGTTTTTTGATTTGTGATATGAGGCCAAAGTTTGATTGTGAATAATTATTTCTAATTTTTAATAAGTAATTTCTTTTTAAGTAATTATGATAAAATATATTATACCTGCAGGATGGTTCTACTCACACAGGAGTTCTTGAGGATGTGGACATGAAATCCGACCTAGCAACTTTACGAATACCTGTAAAGAATCTACCTGCAATGAAACTGGGGTCTTCGGCGAATATCAGACCGGGCGAGTGGGTTTGTATTTTCAATGCATGTATGTATGTTATTTAGTTTTTGTATCCACCATCCTGAATCTAAATTGATAGTTCAATATTTTCTATATATATTTAATTTTAGTCTGGGTTATTAGTTTATATATTTTTATTATATTATTATATACATTGTTTGTGGATTCAAAGATGTAAATGCAGGTAGCCCATTGGCTTTAATAGCTTTATCGAATACTGGGCCCGCGGGCTCAGAGTACACAGGCAAGTAAAATATATTTGGGAATCTGCGCAAATTGCAGATTCCTTTGGCTCGACATCGTGTCGGAGGTACAAATGTGTGTGTGTGTCGATTTTAATTTCGTCATGACGCTACTTTAAACGTGTAGGGGAGGATTGGACCTAAGTAACTATGGTCCCTATTAGTCTACTAGGCCCTAAGGTCTAGGGGGTATTACGTCTAAATACAATGAGTGTGTAATGAGTTGTGAAAGGAAAGATTTGAGGTAAAAGTAAAATTTAATTTTACATTTAAAACAAGGTTTGCTAGGGGCTTCCCTTGTATCAAGGGGAAGCAAAGTTTAATTACTGATACCGCTAAAGAATTTGAAAAAAATCAATGATGCCATTAAACAAATAACCCTTAACAGTTTGTGATTTATATCTCAAGTTTTATTTCTTTTCATGCACTTTGATGATGGACTTGATTTAAAAATCAACTTCTTAGACTGAAGGTCTCTTTTGGCTTTGCCGCTAATCTACCACTGACTCAAAGTTCTAGGCATGTTGGTTAATACATCCCAATATGTGAGCGACCTGATGATAATCGTCTGTATGTTCAGGTGGTGGCGATGGGCAGCCCCCTAGCTCTAAGCAACACCGTCACTGCTGGCGTAGTGAGTTCTACTCAAAGGGCGAGCGAGGAACTCGGCATGAGAGGTGTGTAGTTAGGTAACGTTTACATCACTTTTGCCCATTTTAACACTTGTGTCGAGGCTTACTATAGAGTGTTCGTTTAATGATCGAATTCGTTATTATATAATAGTATTATTCATATCCGGCTCAGAGGACCAAGGTTTACTTTGCTACGTATTATATTAAACTTCTAAAGTGTCCTGGCAAACGAGCACGCGTATCACCTGATGAAAAGCAATCAACGTAACGTAATTATGGCCTTCAAGTAAAGTGTCATTATGGGAGGGAGGTTGGGGTTCCGGAACTCAACCTCTCGTCGGACGAAGCGAAATAGTCTCATATCTTTGTAACGTGTCACTTTATGATTTTTTTCAAAATAAAATACTTTGAACATTTCTTTGATATGTATCGATTGGTGAAAGTTTAGAAAGTAAATTATAATTAAGAATATAAAGCATGAAGTATAAATTTTTTTCGAAGTTCCATATCTTCATTCCGGAACACTTTTACGAGATTTTACCCAAGAACATGTTTTATTTGTATTAATGCTTTCTTAAGATTGACATAGATTTGATCAATAACAGCGACAAAATAAAAAAAATTAAAAAAATGTAGGTATGCCACGCTCTATTGCATACAAAATCCTTTTCATCGAGTGAAGACTCGGTTATTGTAAAATTGAAACACCCCGTATAAAGAATATCATTAGTTTTATTTTGTCCTGTTTACTAAATCTAGTGGGGGTTGATGGCTTATATCTTATGATTCATAATATTAGTAATAATAATTCTTTATTTGTATAATGTGAGGTGTAACAAGATGAAAAAAATACGTTTAAAAGCTCCATCACATTGCCACTTATGGCGTACACATTTCATTAATTATTACATACTATTAAAAATAACTAAAACAATTATTACAGATCTAAATACATAACTAAACTATTATAATATCATTAAAATTATAATTTATTATTACATTTGTAATAATTTTATAAAAAGTAGTTTTATTTTTTCTTAAATGGCAACACTACTCGACCCCGTCACTCTTTTATGGCAACTTCCGGTAAAAGGATTGAGAGTGGTGGGTTTGAAACAGCGTTTTGATTATTAAGTCAGGAGCTCGGGCAGTCGTTCGATAACCATCGAGGTGATAAGTTGTCTAGTGGAAACTAAGCTAGTTGATCGATAAAAGTGTTAAAAGTGAAATAAAAGTATTTACTGTGCTGTGAATTGGAGTTTTTCTTGATACATTTATATATCACTTTTGTTTATCTATTATATATATTTGATCGATTTTTTAAGGTAAAAAAGTCCTTAATATTATAAATATTGGCATATATTAGCCATTCACGTGGTCTTTTTTTTAAAAATAATGTTGTGTTCAATTGTTTTAATTCATGAGGTATATTATGATCACGTCACGAAATCCCTCTGATGATGAATTACTTGGTCCGATCACTGCCCATAACTAATCTCGTGTGTTCCTCATCACCAAGGCAAGGATATGGTGTACATACAGACCGACGCGCCGATCACATTCGGCAACAGCGGCGGGCCGCTGGTGAATTTGGACGGCGAGGCCATCGGCGTGAACAGCATGAAGGTCACGTCGGGCATATCGTTCGCCATACCCATCGACTATGTCAAGGAGTTCTTGGCGAAGGGTATGTATATGTGATCGTATAAGAATTAGTATCATCCTTGGACGACGGCTCCGTGGCGGGGCCCTCCGCCCGCGGAGTCAATGGTCGCGTGTTCGATCCCCGCATCGGAATAAATCCCCCCCAATCCGCATTTCCTTTCCTGCCCTTTCCTTACTTCTCTATCCTTTCCCTTCCTCTCCGCTAATCCACGGTCTGCCGTGCCAATGGATGCGTGGCTAGGGGCGAGCTAAGTCGCAAGCGTGCCAACCGTCCCGGGATCGGGTTCCGGGTGAGGGCGAGAAGCGACTAACGGAGAGCCGTTTCGCTGCGATGAATGGTAGCGGACGGAGCTCTGTGGTCTCTGCCAACCCCTGCGGGAGATAGGCGTGAATATATATAAAAAAATTACCTATTGCATTGTCTCCTTTTATAAAACTATTTAATCATGTTAGTCAATCATTTTGCAGGCAAAAATAAATCTCCACCGGTTTCGAAGCGGTACCTCGGAATAACAATGCTGTCGTTAACACCCACCATACTCCTGGAGCTACGGATGAGGAATCCAGAGGTAAAAACAACATTAAACATTCGTACACTAGAATTGAATACCTATACAGAACAAGACATATGAACAGAAATTAACTGTCTTAAATTTTTTGAAATGTAGCTAGTCAGCTTGTCACGTTACGTCTTCATAAAATGGCGGCTATTCTACCAAAACCTACTATGGACTTTTTCAGTCAACTTAAAAAGTCACGATACACGCATTTATTTCATATCACTTCACTTATACACCTTAGTTGAACTATATTGCATAATACGCCACCACAATTAAACAATATAACTGATAATATTATAAGATTATGAAACTTAAATAAAAATTCAACGTCACTGATGTAAGATGGCGGGAAAAGTCCTGCAGTGTTATCGCTTTTTTGCGTCGATATGTTTTTGTCCATTGGTGTGTTGACAGTGGAACCAATTTTACACGCCATTCCTGTGTGCATATGAGTTTTCAATGTTTTTTCAAAAAAATTCTTCAATAAATCCTTCAATCAATCAACAGTCTGCGGCAGTCCACTGCTGGACATATGCCTCCCCCAAGAAGCGCCACCTATTTTTTTTATGGCATAGGAAGGCAAACGAGCAGGCGTGTCACATGATGGAAAGCTACCAAAGCCACCCATAAACATCCGCAATGCCATAGGCAGTGCGGAAGCGTTGCCGACCTTAAAGGAAAGTGAAATTATGGGAGTGGGAATCGGAGAGGGTTTTAAGCCTCCGGAACTCAAAAGCTGATCCTAGCCCGATCTTCGGCTTCACGCATCCAGTCTCTGCCAACCGCCCTGCACAGATCGTCGCGCCATCTAGCCGGGGGACGTCCCACACTACGTTTACCGAGACGTGGTTTCCACTCGAGCACTCGTTTGCTCCAACGATTGTCGGATCTCCGACAAATGTGGCCAGTCCATTATCACTTCATTTTGCTAATTCGAAAGGTTATGTCGGTGACTTTAGTTCTCTGGGGGATTTGTTCATTCCGAATCATATCTACCAGAGAAACTCCAAGCATAGCTCTCTGAGCGACTTTGGGCTTGTGAAGCAGACGGACTGTCAGCGTCCACGTTTCGGCGCCGCATAAAGATCCTTGTGCTGCATCCATTTATTATTTTAAATCAAATTAAATTTCTTTACTTTATTTTTATTTTTTGTGTGTAAAATAATAATAAACACTGGTACCCCCCATTACTCTACACTATAATATAATATATGGACAGTCAAAAGTTTTACTTAGCTAAGATCCGCGACAAGCAAAACAATAACAGAAAATTAATAATGTGTGTTTTTCCGTTGGGTTAAGTTGATTTATTTGGAACTTAAACCAAAACCTTACCGACTTACCAACCACTATACACAACACCAAACACACATTATCACTTTTCCATCTTGTAACTTGACATGTGTTTCGCCCCAACACGAGGCATCTTCAGGTATAGTAGACTCTACGGAAGATAACCGAAAAGTTTTCGGTTGTCTTCCGTAGAGTCTACACTACAAACTACAAAACTACAACTACAACTACAAAACTACAAACTAACAAAGGTAAAAGAAGGTGTTGTGACAAAAGTAGAAAAAGGGATGCTTAGATGGTTTGGACATATAGAGAGGATGGATGAAAGACGACTGGCAAAAGAAATTTACCTTGCGAATGTGGATGGAAGGGCCGGAAGAGGAAGACCACGAAAAACGTACCTTGACCAGATTGCTGAACTTTTTAAGAAAGGCCAGGTCAAGAGTGCCCTCAACCGGCGGGCTTGCATGAGGAGAATAATGAGTGTGGAGGAAGCAAGGGAAGTATGCCGAGATCGTAGCAGATGGAGATCTGTGGTCTCTGCCTACCCTTACGGGAGACGGGCGTGACGATATGTATGTATGTAATAACCTATCTGTGCGCAAACACCCAGATTTATAGTCTGTTCGTACTGTGTATTGTTCTATGACTGTCACTTGTTTTTTGTGCCACAAATAAATAAGTTAAACTTAGTAAAGTAACTAAGTAGTTTAACTTCTTTCCACGCACCACCACTCTGTGGAACCAGCTACTTCTTCGGTCTTTCCGAACCGATGCGACTTTGGCACCTTCAAAAATCAAGCCTACACGTACCTAAAAGGCCGGCAACGCTTTCGCGACTCCTGCGGTGTCGCAGTTGTCTATGGGCGGCGTTGATTGCTTTCCATCAGGCAACACGCTTGCTCGTTTGCCCTCCTATCCCATAAAAAAAATTATTTAAATCAAAATTTCTTGTTGAAATTTTTCATTTTCAGATGCCAACCGACATAAAAAATGGTATCCTTGTGTGGAAAGTCATCATTGGCTCCCCGGCTTATAAGTAAGTATTTAGTAGTGGTAGAGTCACGCTGCAGACGAATACTTTGTCAAGAATGGCATAATATTTGTCCGTAGCGTGAATGGGCCGCCTCGCCCGGGGAAGTACCACACTCCCGCATAAAACCGGCGTCTGAGTGGTAGCTTAGCTACCGCGCTTCTTGCGGTGAGCGGCTGAGTTCCAGAAGCCCAACCCCCTGGAAGAAAGTAGGAATTTACTTAAAAAAAATTACTTGTTTATAAATATTAATCAACACAAATTATTTTACACCATGAATATTGATTTATCATACTTCCTACTAATATTATAAATGCGAAAGTTTGTGAGTATGGATGTATGTTTGTTACTCTTTCACGAAAAAACTACTGGACGGATTTGGATGAAACTTTACAGTGATATAGGTTATACATCGGAATAACATATAGGCTACAATTTGTAATGATTTTATGTAATTTTGGTCGTAATATAACGATACATGTCAATTAAGTCGGAAAAAAATCTGGCCTCTGAGGGCTATCTTGGCGTACGCTGCCTAAACAATTGGAGTTACACAAAGATGATGTACCGTAGGATTGTTTGTCTTGAATAGTTCTAAATAAAAGTCCGTGACGGCATATATCTACCTCTTATGTGGAAGCCACTATGACCAAAATTGTGAACCATAAATTTAGTAAAAAAATATATATTTATTTAAAATGATCTATCACGAAATTTAATGTGGCAGACCAAATTCCACGCGAGCGAAGCCGCGGGCAAAAGCTAGTGTGTAATAAATAAAAGTGCGTTTTGTTGATGGATTGCATTTTTTTCCAGTGGTGGTCTACAACCTGGTGACATAGTAACAAGTATCAATGGAAAACCAGTCCACAGGTAAAATTGTTTATACATCATCATTGAAAATCGAATTAGAATCTATAAAAATCCACTGTCAAACACACAAGATACTCCTCTCAGTCACTTTGAAAGGCAGACAGATTGGTGACTGCAGGGAAAACTTTCTCACACTCAACTTGTAGACCATTGGGTCCCAACCTACCGCCCGCTTTAACTAACTAACTTTGTTGGCGCAGCGACCCAAAATGGATGTTGGCCTCCGAACAGATCTTACGCCACCGTGCCCTGTCCTGCGCCACCTCCTGCCAGTTGCAGACTTGAAGGTTGCGCAAGTCAACTTCAATCATGTCTCTCCAGCGGTACCTGGGGCGCCCCACAAAACGTCGTCCAGTTGGGCGACCCACATACGCTCTCTTGACTTCGCGATCCTCCCCCATCCTCTCAACGCGGCCCTGCCAATGAAGTTATTGAGCCTTAGTCACTCGTACTACATTGGGTCGGGCCACCAGATGTTCGATTTCGGCATTTTTTCGATTTCGCCAACTGCCATCATCACTTTTGGTTGGGCCCACGATCTTTCGGAACACTTTTCGTTCTGCAACTAGAAGATTCTTCTCTTCCTTTAGCGTTAGTGTCCAAGCCTCACAGCCATACGTTAGAATAGACCGAATAATCGAGATTTTTGAGATTATTAGAGATATACCGCCCGTTTTGCAAGAAAAAAATGTTAAAATGTGTGTGTGTGTGTGTGTTAAAAGTGAGCAGACATTATTCGACGCAGTTTTTTATTTTCTAAAACAAATGGTTTATAAAACCAAAAATTTATTAATAATAACGTTATTTTCGACTTAAAGCAAATACGTTTCCTGTCGTGGATATTTCAGTCTCGCTCACACGGTCAAAGACAATTAAGGAAGCTAAAAATCGGTTTTACTCCACTAATTTTAAAAATTTTCATTAAAATTAGTCCTGTTTTACCCTGACATTTTTTTGCAGCGCTAGCGACATCTACGCCCTATTGGAAAGCTCTGCGGGCCGCCTGCAGATGGACATAGTCCGGGGTCGGCAGAGATTGTCTCTGACCATCGCCCCAGAGGTGCACTGAACTTCTGGGACGCTTGAAAATGTAACACGTGGGATGGACTTCATGACATAAATCATCAAACACAACTTCGACTAGAGTATTACGACGGCTGTTCCAAAAATTGTTAGCGTTTCCCGTAGGGGGTAGGCAGAGAACACGGATCCCATCTGCTATGATCTTGGCATTCTTTCCTTGCTTCCTCCACACTCGTCACTCCCATGCAAGCCTGCCGGTTAAGGGTACTCTCGACCTGGGGCCTTTCCTACGCCGGTTGTCTGTGGGAGTGTGGTACTTCCCCGGGCGAGCCGGCCCATTCATGCTACAGAGAAATAATATGCCATTCATGACAAAGTATTCGTCTGCAGGGTGGCTCTACCGCTTCAAAAAAAAAAATCGCGCGTTATGAAAGATCTATGTGGCCAATGATTTTCAACAAGGAGTTTTTGTACTGAAATTAGCCGTTAATTCAAAATTATTTCAGGAAAAAAACATTAAATATATAGACAGTCAAAAGTTTTACTTAGCTAAGATCCACGACAAGCAAAACATTAAATATATGGACAGTCAAAAGTTTTACTTAGCTAAGATCCGCGACAAGCAAAACATTAAATATATGGACAGTCAAAAGTTTTACTTAGCTAAGATCCGCGACAAGCAAAACATTAAATATATGGACAGTCAAAAGTTTTACTTAGCTAAGATCCGCGACAAGCAAAACATTAAATATATGGACAGTCAAAAGTTTTACTTAGCTAAGATCCGCGACAAGCAAAACATTAAATATATGGACAGTCAAAAGTTTTACTTAGCTAAGATCCGCGACAAGCAAAACAATAACAGAAAATTAATAATGTGTGTTTTTTTGCTGGATGAAGTGGATTTATTTGGAACTTAAACCAAAAACTTACCGAAAATCGGCCATCAATTCTCCACCCACCAACCACTATACACCACACCAAACACACTTAACCCATCGGAGAAAACACACATTATTAGTTTTCTGTTATTGTTTCGCTTGTCGCGGATCTTAGCTAAGTAAAACTTTTGACTGTCCACATATTGATGGATTTCCACAAAGTAACGCCTGACTCCATTAATAAAATTTAAAATTAAATGTTTAATTTGTGGTTAATAATTTTTGGAACAGCCTAGACTAACCTTATCTTAACCCACCACTGACTTGATTATATTTGATATTTTATATCGTATAACCCACGGTGCAGGAGTACGACTCGCTTGTGACAGTATTTCTTTTTCAAAAAGTCTACACGCTCCGGTTTTTGCGTCGTGTGAACACGCCCTAGTCTAAGTCGTAAGGTTTTTGTTGTTAAACCACGATACTTTTTTTTGTAAGTTTTATTTTTAGATCCATTGTATATGTTCTATCATAGTATCTTTTTAAAAATAAATGTTAATCTAATTTAGTGTTTTATTCGAAACTACGGTCAATTATTTTGAATAGATAATTATTAAATCGATTGATGGAGTCAGGCGTTACTGATCTGTTGTCTCTGCCTACCCCTAAGAGAAACTGGCGTGATGATATGTATGTATGTATGCTTTAAGAATATGCGTAGTACCTTACCTAAGAAGTTGTAAGGGGCGAGCCTAGTCGCAAGCCTTGCCTCAGCATGCGGGGCTTTGTTGGGGCTGACCTCCATCCTCCCTTGCGGCTCGTGGGATTCACTAAGACGAATTTAATATACCTAATTTGTCGAAAATGACGGCGACGTGGTTCGCCACCCGTCACGTCCTGATTCTCACGAGGGCGAAAAGCGACTAATGGCGAGCCGTTTCGCTGCGATTAATGGTAGTGGATTGAGCTCTGTGGTCTCTGCCAACCCCTGCGGGGGATAGGCGTGAATATTTAAAAATATATATATAAATAACCTTCTATGTACTTTTTCAGTCAACTTAAAAAGTCACGATACCCACATTTATTTCATATCACTTCACTTATATAAACAATGTATCTGATAATAATATAAGATTAGGAAAATGAAATAAAAGTATTGTCACTGATATAAGTTGGCGGGAATAGTCAGTACATTAATTTACAAAACTTTTAACACGTTTCCGTAGTGTAGCGGTTATCACGTGTGCTTCACACGCACAAGGTCCCCGGTTCGATCCCGGGCGGAAACATTTTTTTTTATTTATAATTATTAAAGGAATATCTTAAATAAAAAATATATATAGGCATTGTTTTTTAATTTGAAATTTTTCACATTTCCAACTTTCTATTTACATAAAAAAATGTTCAATGATAAATTAGTAATCGAAGAATTATTTCTTTTTACTTATTTAATCAAACGCTATAAAAGCTTAACTAATCTAGCAATCCAAAATAAATATTATCAAAGATTTTGAACATCGTTATTATTTTTATTTTAGTTATTATTTATTTTTAAAACTAGTTTTTTTATTCTCCAGATTTAGAATTGTGATATGTTTGAATTTGACTTGGATATTTTTCCGATAAGTAAATGTAATCCTACATTGTTTTTAATTGGCGCTGGTATCAAGATAATTCAGTCTAAAAAATCTTATGAAAAACAAATTATTAAACATCTTTTACTTTAATATACTGTAATTTTAAGTTTTTTATTTTTATTTTTAAATATAGTTTCAAACGCCACTCCTCGAAGAAACTATGTCATAGACAAAACGAATCTTCTAGAATGGACAGAAACAGGAATGCTTATACAAATTCAGTGATTGTATAATGAATATAAAAATATATATTGTCTTGTTTTAAAGTATTTATTTCCATGTAAAATATCATCATTCAATAGTCATTATCGTCTTAATATCGAAAAAATTATATATACTTACCGTCTTTCTATAAGCGACAACAGCGCCACCAACTGATTATTACTGGTATGTAAAAGCGTCATCTATAGTACAAAACTGTGTACTTTTGTACTTCAAGTACTGTTATTTAGTTCAATGCATGTCTGTGAGAGTGTGAGACTACACATTCTAACTACCATATTAATAAAAAAGATGGCGTCGTTGATCTTCAAATGATAGGCCGCTTCCACGAAAACTGCAGTCTTTGGTCTTGGGGGCCCTCCAAGTGTCTACAAGTATCCTTGATCACATCCCAAACAAGGGTTTAAAAATATGCTTGGTACCTACCATAGAGGCAGTTTGGAGTTGCAGGTCCCGTAGAGACGATTAAGTTCTAACTAATCTTAGCACTACAAGAAAATCTATCGTCCCCTAGGTTAACGGCTTCTCGTCACTACTTCAGCGAGTGGCACAGTATAGTGTGGCTAGATTACAAGAGTGTGCCCGACGTGGCGGTCGATATTAAGAAGAAATATTTTTTGAAGAATAAACCCGCGCTCTTCTTTCATAGTTCTTTTATTACAATTAACAAATTACTATTAAATCTATATGCCAGCAAAATTTGTCCAAAGATTATACAAAATATTTATTAAAAAGCAAAAATTTTGATTTCTAATAAATATTCATTTTGCTGCAAAATGAATGTATATTTATATATTATTCATATAGTTGTATGTATATATTTAATAAATCAAAGGAAAATGGCAAATGATTGCGGTTGACAAAGTTGAAAATGTTGGTAGACGAGCGATCTCCGTATTTATTACGCCATTTGGTTCGAAACACATTCCGACGTAATCTATGACAACTGCGGATTTGTACTGAGCGTGTAATATTTTTTGGAGGAAATTTAAAAAAATAACAAATGGCAAAGGTATAAAATGTGTTTGAGCCAAAAGAAGGGGGGATAAAATTTACGTAAATTATTAGCAAATAAGTCCTGTACACACATATAATAGGGATATTTTAATAAAAAAATATATAGGAATGTAAATTTTTTGCGTATGAAAACTACGACATACTTAATTTAATCATAATATGACATTTGATTGTTCGACTTTTGTTTTTATATTGTACTTTTAAAAATGGATGCCGCGAAAAGAGTAATTTTTCTTTTTAAAAATAATCTTTCAAAAACTAAAAAAAAAAAAGACATATATAAATAGATATGATCATGTCTGTTTCCCGTAGGGGTACGCAGAGACCACAAATCTCCATCTGCTACGATCTCGCTTTTCTTCATCCACACTCATCACTCTCTTCATACAAGCTCGCCGGCTTCGTGGCCCAGCCATCGAAGTCGGTGAGCCTTAGTCCTATTACATTGGGTTGGGCCACCAGATGCTCGATTTCAACATTTTTTCGATTTCGCCAACTGCCATCTTCACGTTTGGTTTATGACACATGATTATAGGTAGTAATAAATTAGGTAAGTATATTTTTCTTTATAAATAACTAAAAAGATTGATTTTAAAAGGTTGTAAAATTAGATTTACCTTTAAGATTGGGGGCCTCATTCAGCTGTGCCACTCCGGACCTCCGAAGGGCTTAGGCCTTCACTACCACACCTTTACCGCACCGCTCACGCTATTGCCAAATATCTACGTATGATTATATTTTCCCTAAAGCCTTTAACAACTTCATCGTCAAGGGCCGAGAGAGATATAAATCGACGCTACATGCTGTATTATATTCCATATAATGTATATTTTCATAGATATATTTATTTCTTATCTTTTGCTCAGGGTGACCAGACATTTTTAGCATTATTTTGAAACTTTGTAATAAGTTGCGCGTTCAAATGAAGAAATCTGGGTTAGATTTCTTCAATCAATGAGAAAGATTATATAATAATACTTTAATATAATGATCGCGGGCTATGCTGGGGCTGACCTCTATCCTCCCTTGCGGCCTGTGGTATTCAATGTACGATTTTTAAGAAAGCTAATTTGTTAAAAATGGCGGCGACGTGGTTCATCACCCATCATGTCCTGATTCCCACGAGGGCGAGAAGCGACTAACGGAGCGCCGTTTCGCTACGATGAATGTGAAAGGAAGGACGGATGAAAAGATGGATATGTGTGTCCTCCACAAGCAAGGAAGGTGTGCCGGAATCGTAGCGGATGAAGATCTGTGGTCTCTGTCTACCCCTACGGGAAACAGGCGTGACGATATGTATGTATGTATAATAAATATACAAATACTAATTGCGGATATTGATCTAGTTAAATAACGTAATATTATAAGCATTTTTTACTACCTATGGTACACCTTAGGAAAGACCTATATCTATCAGTAAATTATCGCAAGCTAATGATACATTTGTGATAAATTTCTATGATAAAATATAAGATTTTTCTATGAATAAACTCAATGAAGACTCTGTTTGGTTTTTTATTGTTATTGATAAATAATTAATTATTTTATTTTGTCTTTTACATTGCTTGCTGCATGGTAGCATCATATTTGTTTTTGTTGAGATGATATTATCATATATATAACATTTTTATTTTTATCTTTTTATTTTTAATCCGCATCTATAATACGATTATTCGGCCTATTCTAACGGAAAAAATGCTGAAATCGAGCATCTGGTGGCCCAACCCAATGTAATAGGAGAGACTAAGGCTCACCGACTTCGTTGGTTGAGAGGATGGGGGAGGATTGCGCAGTCAAGAGAGCGTATGTGGGTTACCCAACTGGACGAAGTAACGCCCTAGGTACCGCTGATGGTGGAGAATGACTTGCACAACCTATAAATCTGCAACTGGCAGGAGGTGGCGCAGGACAGGGAGGCCAAGTTTCATTTTGGGTCGCTGCGCCAACAAAGTTAGTATTTTTTTTTAAATTTTATTTTTAACTGCCTGTACCACACAGTCATTATTCAAATAAAACGTTTCTTTCTTTCCATTAATATTATGTATTCAATTAGTTTTTTTATGACGTTAAAATCTGGGACCGGACTTAAAAATTCCTTGCGCATGGTAACCCTACAATTCTGTAGCACATGTAACCCCCGCATTTATTGCGGTCACGTACAACGCCGAGGTTCGTATAACGCAATATAGATGGTGTTGATTTCTATTTCATGGCATTACACTTCGGGAATCCGATATGATCCGCATCAAGACCCTCATTTTCTAAAAGAAAAAGAACGCATTGAGCTTTGATTAAGACGATCATTTTTACATATTCACGTTTTTTTATTACATTACATTCTGTCCATTTAATAAAAGATATGTATATTAAAATTCCGAGATATTTTTTATTGCTTCCTCCACATTCATCCATCTTTTCATCCATTCTTCCTCTCAAATTCGTCGTACCAAAACGGCTCTCCGTTAGTCGCTTCTCGCCTTCGTGAGAATCAGTATGTGACGGGTGGCGAACTATGTCGCCGTCATGTTTTAACAAATTAGGTTTATTAAAATTCGTCATAGTGAATCCCACGAGCCGCAAGGTGGAATAGAGGTCAGCCCCAGCAAACTTCTATTCAGTCTATTATTAATTTATTTTAAATAGTCAAAAAGAATTCTGTTACCGTTAAAATCTTTGTTAGTTTAAAAAAAAAAAGACTCGAAACGATAAAATGTCATAGGCGTGATTTTTCCAAGGACACTTAATTCATAAGTGAGACGCTTTATCTTCATTTATCTCAAATGAACGAAAACAAATCAATTGAACGAAAACAATTCGCTGCCAAGGAGTGAGACGCTTTAATTAAAATTCGTCTGAACACCAAACGATCGTCCAATCTGTTTTCTTTGTCTTATTAATTAAATCGGATATAAGTTACTTCGGACATTTTTTTGCCGCTAAAGCAGCGGTCCCCAAACTGTTTGACCTCACGGACCAGTGAATTCATAATCTAAGTCCCGCGGACCGGAAGTATTGAATATATTTATTAAAAAAAAATTGTGATCTACCAACACATAAAATATACCTGTACAATAAAATGAATCTATTAATTGTACGATTGATGGAGTCAGGCGTTATTTTGAGGAAATACATTACTATGTGGACAATCAGGTCTTTTACTTAGCTAAGATCCGCGACAAGCAAACAAAAACAGAAAAACAATAATGTGTGTTTTCTACTGGAAGAAATGGATTTACGGGGAACGTAAACTAAATCTTACCGACAAAACGGCCGTCAGCAACTCTCCACTTCCCACCCACTATCAACGATACTAACACCAAACACACACCACCACTTTTCCACAATGTACACGACACGTGTTTCGCCTCAACACGAGGCATCATCAGGTATAGTAGACTCTACGGAAGACAACCGTTAGGTTAACGTTTTTCATCATGGACCTCTATATAATTTATCGAAACCCGGATTCGAAATTTTTTTTCCAAAAATTTTTTTTCGAAAAATTTTCCCGTATTCGAAAAATTATATAGGGGTCGATGATTTGATGAAAAAAGTTTGGCAACCCCTGATCTAGATAATGGTGCATAGATAAGCAACGGGAAATTGGAAGTGATCACGCATTTCTAGGCACTCTAAATCCATAGATAACAATACAT
>JASFAT010000557.1:0-35742 GCA_031353405.1 Baronia brevicornis
TCGCGCGCAGCTGCCTACGTACACACATCACGCCAACACATTGTATATACCTGGTTGTATGTGTATGCATTGGACGCTTCATGGATGGATAAAGTTTTGTGACACGCGTCAGAAACATGCTGTAGTAATAATAGCAGCATTTAATATAACAATTAGTTTAAAATTTCAAAATACAGTTTTAAGTTTTCACTTCTGTCGGCAGACCTCATGACTGCTTCCGATTTATTTTATAATACTTTTTTTTGATAGTAGATCTATTATATCTACTTAATTATCAATTCCTATTTTACATGAGGTGTTGAAATTTAAAAATAATATAACATTAGCTTTGCAACTAAAAGGTATCTCAGAGTGCTATAAAAGGGGGTACTTTTTGAAAACGTTTTGTGAATGATTTTTTTTATGGGATAGAGAGGCAAAGGAAACGCCGCCTGATAGAAAACAATCAACGCCACTCATAGAAATTTTCAACACCATAGGCATTATATGGTTACAGTCAAAAGTTTTACTTAGCTAAGATCCGCGACAAGCAAAACAATAACAGAAAATTAACAATGTGTGTTTTTCCGTTGGGTTAAGTGGATTTATTTGGAACTTAAACCAAAAACTTACCGAAAATCGGCCATCAATTCTCCACCCACAAACCACTATACACAACACCAAACACACATTATCACTTTTCCATCTTGTAAACGACACGTGTTTCGCCCCAACACGAGGCATCCTCAGGCATAGCAGACTCTACGGAAGACAAGACAGACTTTTCGGTTGTCCAAATAAATCCACTTAACGTGATGGATTTCACACAAAAACGTGATGGATTTCCGCATTGCAAATGCGTTGCCGTCCTTTGAGATGCATATGAGTAGGCTTGTTTTTTGAAGGTTTCAATGTCGTATCGGATCGAAAATACCGCTGGAAGTAGCCGGTTCAACAGATTGGTGATGCGTGGAAATAGGTTAGAATGCTAATTACCGTCGTATTATTTTCCACGGAATCCAGATGCAATTTGTAAAGCTATGAGTATTGACGTCCAATTTGCATTTGTAGCCATGGTGAAAGCTGCACTGGAGCTTTGACGTCCTTTCGCCCGTGGATGTGGATAATTAAACGGGACGTGGACCCAGTTAATTATAGATGGCGCCCTCGCTTAGGTCACACACAGTACACCCATGTGGTCTATATATAATCCAGAGAATCCAAAAACTTTTTAATAATTTAGTTAAAACAGAAGTAACTACGAAATAAACTCCGTAGGTTTGCCTTGATGTTATTTTAAGCCCATATTTTCAGTAATTGTAATATATCTAATTTTTTTAAAAATTACAGGGACGTGGTTCGCCACCCTTTACGTCCTGATTCCCACGAGGGCGGGAAACGACTAATGGAGAGCCGTTTCACTGCGATGAATGTGAGAGGAAGAATGGATGAGTGTGGGGGAAGCGGGAAGGGTGTAACGGGATCGTAGCGGATGGAACTCTGTGGTCTCTGCCAACCCCTGCGGAGGATAGGCGTTAATATATGATAATAATAAATAAAAAAAATATATAGAGTTAAAAAAGGTGTCGTGACAAAAGTTGAGGAGGGGATGGTTAAATGGTTTGGGCACACAGAGAGGATGGATAAAAGACGACTGGTAAAAGAAATTTACTTTGTGGATGTGTATGGTTGGGTCGGTGGAGAATCGGCAAAAGAGAGTGATGGGTGTGGATGAAGCAGAAAAAGTGTGCTGAGATCGTGATGGAGCAGATGTAGATCTTTGGTAGAGACCAAAGATCTACATCTGCTACATAGGCAGAGGCCTACCCCTACGGGAGACAAGCGTGATGATATGTATGTATGTTAACATAAAAAAAAAAAATATTTTCTTAATAAAAATCTTGTTTTTATAGAAGGAAGGCAAACGAGCATGCACGTCACCTGGTGGTAATTTCATGGATTATGATTTACCTTTGTTTACCTTGCGGTGTCGCGGTTGTATATAGGCGGCGTTGATTGCTTGCCATCAGGCGACATGCTTGCTCGTTTGCCCTCTTCCCACAAAAAGATAAAAATTTTGGGGTTTTATGAGTAAAATAATTTTTATTCAATTTTCTTCAAATATATTATACTTAAAACATATGTTATTATGTTTGCATTCAAAAGTATTTTCGTGTAAACTGGAGTGAAAACATAAGAGATGAAGGGCAAGACAAGAGTGTCTGATTAATGTGTCCAAACACCCAGGTGTCAGACCAATGGGGAGAGACACCGAAAAACAAAATCGCATTCTATATTTGAGCTTGAATCGATACCTGAAGGTACCCCAAATGTCTCAGGTGTTTCGTAAGACTAATTGGGATAAGCCAGTTTGCAGATGCGATTACTTGGACAGTTTCTGGAGATCTTTATAGTATATATTCAATTCCCATTACTTCACACTCTTCCTACATTGATATATTTACATATATGTAGACATACATATATCTTGTTCAAATCGTTAATAAAATACCGTTTATTCATCCACTCAAGTTCAAATTATTTTTTTTAAACTTGTAGTGGATGACACTTGAATTTTAATACAACAGTATATTTTTGTACAGTATATTTATTTGGATTTAATATAATACATAATAAAATACATTTTTTTAGATTTTAATTCCTTAATTTAATGAATTTATTTTAAGATTATTAATGGAGTCAGGCGTTACTTTGCGGAAATCCATCACTATATGGACAGTCAAAAGTTTTACTTAGCTAAGATCCGCGACAAGCAAAACAATAACAGAAAATTAATAATGTGCGTTTTTCCGTTGGGTTTAGTGGATTTATTTGGAACTTAAACCAAAAACTTACCAACAACCGAAAAGTCTACCGTAGAGTCTACTATACCTGAAGATGCCTCGTGTTGGGGCGAAACACGTGTCGTTTAGAAGATGGAAAAGTAATAATGTGTGTTTGGTGTTGTGTATAGTGGTTGGTGGGTGGAGAGTTGATGGCCGATTTTCGGTAAGTTTGCTTGTTTTGCTTGTCGCGGATCTTAGCTAAGTAAAACTTTTGACTGTCCACCTTTTATTCATCCACTCAAGTTCAAATTATTTATTTTTAAACTTGTAGTGGATGACACTTGAATTTAATACTACAGTATATTTTTGTGCAGTATATTTATTTGAATTTAATATAATACATATAATAATAAAATACATTTTTTTAGATTTTAATTCATTAATTTAATGAATTTATTTTAGTTTTATATATGTGGGGTAACTTTGAATGATAGAATAAGAAATGAAGATATAAGAGAGCGATGAGGAGTAAAAGAAGGTGTCATGTAGTTCAAAAGTTGGGAAGGGTATGCTTAGATGGCTTGGGCACATAGAGAGGATGGATGAAAGACGACTGGCAAAAGAAATTTACGTTGCCCATGTGGATGGAAGGGTCGGTAAGCAAAGACCACGGAAAACATACCTTGACCAAATTGCCGAAGTTTTAAAGAAAGGCCAGGTCAAGAGTACCTTCTAGGTCAAGAGATCTGAGGTCTTTGCCTACCCCTACGGGAAACAGGCGTGACGATTATATGTATGTATGTAGTCAGTGGTGAAGCGTGTAGATCGCTTAAAAAAAGTCTGATTTGATTTTTTTTTAATTACCTGTTCCGAATATACTCTTTTTAACTGGTGGGTATTTGTAAGTAAACCAAAATTATGATAATACGCAAATAAAAAATTGCCTCGAGAAGTGATCTGATCATTAATCATTGTGTTAGGATCCTTCTCGTTCCTCATACTTCACTGTCGAGGATCCCCAATAACTAAGAGATTGTCCACTTATTCGTCTCCCGAGTAGGTACCGCTTATAAATTGAATCCGAATGACAAGGCTTTATTTCATAATTATAATGATTTATTTTAACCTAAGCGTCTGATTTATTGTACAGCAATTTTAGAGGCTTGTATTTTATAAAATGGAGAGAAAAGAGAGAGAGAGAGAGCTATGTTTAGAGTTTCTCTTGTATATATAATTTGGAATGAAGGAATCCGCCTAAACAAAAACTAAAGTCACCGACATAGCTTTTCGAATTAGCAAACTAAAGTGACAATGGGCTGGACTCATCTGTCGGAGATCCGACAATTGTTGGAGTAGACGAGTGCCGAAGTGGAGACGCCCCCCGGCTAGATCGTGCGACGCTCTGCGGAGGGCGCCTGACAGAAACTGGTTGCGTGGAGCCGAAGATTGAGCTAGGTGGAGCTTCTTGGGGGAATCCTTTGTCTAGCAATGGACTGCCGCAGGCTGTTGATTGATTGACTTTATAAAATATTTGAGTCAATTCCACCAATTTGTTATCGGTAAATCGTCCATAACTTTTGTTATATATTTAGATTTATTTAGAGCCCGATAAAAAATATATTATTAAAACATATCATCATTATTAATATACATATTTACAGAATCTTAAAAGCCAGCAACGCTTCCGTAATCCTTGTAGTGTCACGGATGTCTATGGGTGGCGTTGATTGGTTGCCATTAGGCGACACGCTTCCTCGTTTGCCCTCCTATCCTGTCAATTTACAGGACATACTAAAAGCTTCAAGCAAGCTTCCTATGACGGATCTCTTTTTTTAGATAGTTACTAAAACACGAAATATGTCATATGAAGCTTGGTAGATGTAAAATATTGACGACGGCTTGCTGTGTCGTATGCCTACGGTCGCGTGTGTGACCCTGTATAGAGTCGAGTGGAGGTAAACGTAGCCTGAATCGAGACGATGTCTCCGTCTACGATTTCACTCCCATACCCCGCGATAAGATGCTTCATAACGTCACACCGTACTACTGCGGGAAGAAATGATTTGAGCATCCTTGTTCCGTGCCTGTAAACAAGCATGGATGAGTGGCGATCTACTACGGTGCGTTTCTCTCGTAACTTCTTTCCACGCACCACCAGTTTGTGGAACCAGCTACCCTCGGTGGTCGTTCCGAACCGTTACGACATTGGAACCTTCAAAAAACAAGCCTATACATACCTAAAAGGCCGGCATCGCTTCCACGAGTCCTGCGGTGTCGCGGTTGTCCATGGGCGGCGTTGATTGCTTTCCATCAGGCGACACGCTTGCTCGTTTGCCCTCCTATACCATAAAAAGAAAGCGATAGAATTACCTAACGTTTTATCCAAATACGATCAAGAGCGTCGTGCCCATTTAATTTATTCATTCGTTAATAAATAATAAAAGCCACGTTTTATGGCCTTAAGAAGGGTGCCCTTTTAATATGAATTATGTTCAAAAGGTATCTTGAAACAGTTACATAACTGAAGTCTACTTGAGTTTAAATCAAAGTGTCCCTTTTTGGCTTTCAAAATACGGAACATAATTATGTCGCTCTACATTCTATTTTAGATAACATCAAAACGGAAACCTTGTATACACCTAAAAAATAAATTATTCATCATTATACTTTACTGTTGGATGTATTTCTTTATTTTTTTTATGCAATAGGTAGGCAAACGAGCAGGAGTGCCAACGCCGCCCACAAACGTTCGCAATATAGGCAGTGCAGAAGCGTTGCCGGCTTTTAAGGAAAATGACATTATAGTATTGGGAGGGAGGGGGAGGGGGAGGCGAGGGGGAGGCGAGGGGGAGGCGAGGGGGAGGCGAGGGGGGAGGTGTAGGGGGATTGGGAGATTAGGCCTCCGGAACTCAACCGCTCACCGGACGAAGCTTAAGGAAAGTTTCACTATGGTATGGAGTGGGTAGGGGGAGGGGGAGGGGAGGGGGAGGGGAGGGGGGATGAGGCGAGGAGAAGGGGAGGGGTGATGAAGCGAGGGGAAGGGGGAGTGGGGAGGAGAGTCTCTGGAACTCATCCGCTCACCAGACGAAGCGCAATAGCTAAGCTCTTGTCCAAAATAGTTTGCATAACCTTGATATAGAAGAATAAAATAACATTTTTGGACGAGAATTTTATTTGAAGAAGCCCAGTAGGATCCCAGATCGCAGTGTTAGTACGGTGACATACACAGTAGGGATGCAGCGATGAGCAGGAGCGGTTATTTTGGTTCGATTTGCATGTGTGATTCGATTAAAAGCTCGGGTTTGTAGCTTTGACGCTGAATCACACGTCACCGGGGTAATTAAGCGCTGCCCGGTGCGGCGCGGGTCGGAGGGCGGGGAGCGGCCATTCATTACAGGCGGCGGCACTCGCTTTGATATCTCGTAATTCGCTGGTGCTGTGACCGTGTGTCTCTCGCATGCCTTTCTGTGTGTTTGGATGATTCTAAAGTTGGGTCTTTTACATTCCATATATAGGGTGTCCGGATACAGAATTAGATTTAAAAAAAACAACAATAAAAATGCTATTAAGTATTTAAATAAAATTAAATTACATTTACGAAGAAGAAAAGTTGATTTTATTCTTTTTTTAAATTACGTCGTCTACTTCCAGCCACTGTATTCTGTGTTACTATTTGAGATATGGTGTCCAGAATTAGGTACTAGGTCAAATAATCGGTAAAGGCATGATTTTTGATCATTTTCTGCCAATACTGATTGATTTTTTTTTATGGGATAGGAAGGCAAACGAGCAGACGTGTCATCCAATGGAAAGCAGTCAACGCCACGCATGAACATCCGCATAGGCATTTCGGAAGCGTAGCCAGCCTTTCAGGAAAGCGATGTGATTTAACTTAGAATATTCAACACTAATAAATCTTGCTTTAATTGAGCAAATAAAGTCACAGTTTCCCCAAATATAAATATGAAACAAATTATTTAAATTAAGCCACTGGAAAATTTAGGCGATGGAAAATATTTGTGAAAGCAGATACAGTTGCAAAATAACTGATATTAGAAGAAGTTTTGTTGACCCTAAAAACGTTTTTCCATCTCACTGAAACTTTAACAATAACATTCTTTTATCTTCTTAGAGCTTCTGCTTTTACAGCCTCGGGGCACAAGTTATTACTAATTGGAAATATTTCTTGGAAGAGACGTCCAATTTAAAAGCAAATACATATGTATATCGTAAAACATAGCTCCTTAGTATTATTATAGATTTTTGTCCCTTGTCTTTCAACATTTATATTATTTTAATTATACTTATCTACAAATATTATTATTCTTCTCTTGATTCTTGACTTAAAATTGGCAGTCTCAGCTCAGACCAAACGGTTTCGATTTAGAACGAACTGATTAATTTCTCCATAAATCCACTTCCTGAAATTAATCGGAATCTTATCGAAAATCGGCCGTCAACAACTCTCTAATTCCCTACCACTGTCACCAATACCAACCAGGAGACATTATCAGGTATAGAAGACTCTACGGAAGACTACCGTTAAGTGTCATAAAGATTTTAAGAGTAAAAAATCAAATCAAGTAAAAATTTCGACTGTCCACATAAGACTAACCTTGAAAAAACTCAAAACATAGAGAACAACAACAAAACAAAATGGGGACATCCACACCCCGAGCAGGGGTGTGGGATCTAGCCTCGGAGATGAACCTCACTACTCGCGCAGCAACTCAATGGGGCGACCGCCCCACGTTCCTGGGTGCCGGTGTTCCCAACGACTTCGCATCGTCGAGATATGATCGAACCTAATTCCTACGTTGGGTCCGTCGCTGGCACTCCACCCTTGCGGGAGTCAGGCGGCGACAGGAGGATTTCACGTAGGGGCAGATGCAAGCGTGAAATTTTTGAGATGTGAGTGTGGTCCATGGTCGGCTCGGTCAAACATCTTCCACCACCTTGAACCACAAACCCTTGGATACTCTCCACACTTAGGTCGTATAGAGAATAGACGAAAGGAACTCCGACAATATTGACACTTCTATTTTTACAGTCCCGCAGCGAAACCGAGAAGGCTAACCGTAAGTGTACGCGTTGCATGTTAGCGACGCGTACCGTGGCAGCCGAGGCATTGGGCTTCAAGAGCGCTCGAAACACGCGATAGGATCGGATAATGCCTCTTATTAAAATGGCCCCTACACCATGCTTCCGGGTAACTTTGTACGGTACGCTATTGTAAATCGCTACGGACGTCTCTTTATACGCTGCAATACGCAACGAAACTAAATAAATAGCGTGAAAGCCTTTTATAAGCTCATAATAGGTAGATGAGAAAGGGGTGCTTAGATGCTTTGGACACAGACAGTATCGATAAAAGACGACCGATTAAACAAATATACTTTGCATACGCATACGTGGATGAAAGGATAGGTAGGGAAAGACCAAGGAAGACATTTCAAAGTGGTAAAGCCACGCTGCAAACGAATACTTTGTCTATAATCGCATTTTATTTGTCTTTAGCATAAATGGGTCGGCTCCCGCAGAAAACCGGCGTCTGAGGCACACGACACGCCTGCTGTCACCTGATGGAACATCCACACCGCCATAGACAGTGCAGAAGCGTTACCGACCTTTCAGGAAAGTGTCATTATGGAAGGGGGAAGAGGAAGAGGGAGGGGAGGGGAATGGCCCTTCAAAACTCAACCACTCACCGTACGTCAGAAATGAACTCAAAACCTCAGATCGTATAGACCTTCACTGATTGCCGATTATTAATTATTAGGACGTGAATTATTCTTCTTGAGACGAGCACCTCGCTATTGGACCATTTGGTTAGCAGACACGAGTTTAGTAAATTTACATTCATAAGTATAGACGAGTGTGTTATTAAAGTGATAGATTTTAAGTATCAGCAAACTTCAAAGGAAGATTTCCACGAAAATCACACCACTTTCGCATTTGAATCCGCTCTTGATCTGAAGAGACAATTAGCTCACACCACGTGGGCGTAGGGTATGTATTTACCAACGAAATTGCAACCTCTCAGACGACACCCACTCACCCGCTACTAGGGTTTGGGACTAGTCACACGACGAATACCCAGAACGCAGTACAGGGTTAATAACTATCGTGAAGATTTAAAGGGTCACTCGAGACACACTCAACATTTTCAACCATTACACTCTCGACTTTTTAATCTTCCAAATGTGAAATATATCTGCATAAATAAGAAATATATGATATATAACATTTAGGATAATTAATGGAGTCAGGCGTTACTTTGCGAATATCTATTACTATGTGATCAGTCAGAACCTTTACTTAGCTAAGATCCGCGACAAGCAAACAAAAACAGAAAAAAAATGTTTATTTTCTACTGGAAGAAGTGAATTTATGAGGAACTCAAACTAAATCTTACCAAAAAAATCGCCATCAGCAACTCTCCACCTCCTAACCACATTCGATAACATGTAATATACATCATCACTTTTCCACATTGCATACGACACGTGTTTCGCCTCAACACGAGGCATCATTAGGTATAGTAGACTCTACGGAAGACAACCGTTGAGTTAACGGTCGCGGATCTTAGCTAAGTAAAAGTTCTGAATGCTCACATATTTCACATTTAGTTTCATTGAACGACAGAGTTCCGGATAAAAGAAGATATCCGTCAAAGAAACAAATTCACCGACATGGTCTTTCGAATTAGCGAACTCAAACAATGGCAATGGGCTGTCACGTTTGTCGGACATCCGGAAACTGCTAGAGTAGACGAGTGCTGGAATGAAGACCACTTGATACTTTCCTCAAAGACCAGAAACGCTTCTGCACTGCCAATGTTTATGGGCGGCGTTGATTGCTTTCCATCAGGTGACACGCCTATTCCTTAAGCTTCCTATTCCATTAAAAAGAGGTGGCTAATGTTCAGCCGCGAACTCCTGCAGGTTGATTATCGTGATGATATTATGTAATTTGATATATCAAGCTCTTATATAGGTGTCCGATGGACAAATAGGTTTTATCCAACGTCCGATGGACAAGTAAGTACGTCGAATAATCCTTGTTTGAATGTAGTAGTAAAAGTTGAATACCTAATTGTACCACCGGTACCAATTTCCAATTTTTTTTATGGGATAGGAGAGCAAACGAGCAAGTGTGTTCCCTGATAAAAAGCAATTGCCGGCCTTTTAGGTATGTGTAGGCTTGTTTTTTGAAGGTGCCAATGTCGTATCGGTTCGGAAAGACCGTCGAAGGTAGCTGGTTCCACAGTGTGGTGGTGAGTGGAAGTTTCGAGAGAAGCGCACCATAGTAGATCGCCACTCATCCAATCCATTTAATAGTGGTAGAGTCACGCTTCAGACGAATACTTTGTTAAGAATGGCATATTATTTGTCTGTAGCATGAATGGGCCGGCTCGCCCGGGGATGTACCACACTTCCGCAGAAAACCGGCGTCTGAGTGGTAGCTTGTCTATCATGCTTCGTACGGTGAGCGGTCTGAGTTCCGGAGGCCCAACACCCTCCCCTTCCCCCTCCCCCTCCCACTCCCATAATTTCACTTTCCTTTAAGGTCGGCAACGCTTCCGCATTGCCTATGGCGTTGTGGATGTCTATAGGCGGCGTTGGTTGCTTTCCAACAGGTGACACGCATGCTCGTTTGCCTTCCTATGCCATACAAAAAAAAATTTAAATCCAAAAATTCAATTTTAAATAGGTACAGCAAAATAATGTTCCATCGACGCCCAAGCGACAAGCGTAATAGATTTTGTCGAGCTGTCCCATCAGATACGGCACGAACGCTTAATATTTAATGAAGTATCCATTAATTGTGGTGATATTACAGCCGTCACGTCACGACACGTGAGCATGTGTCGTTGTCACGCCATTAAGACATCGCCGACGATGATGATGGAGTGATACGACACGCGAATACACTCGGAGCGACCGCTTCACGTGACGTATTTATTTGAAGGCACCCTTTTTTTAATTTGTAGAGATTGATGGTGGACTTTTGATGTTAATTAATTTTTATCAATCAACAGTTACGGCAGTCCATTGCTGGACATAAGCTTCCCCCAAGAAGCGCCACCTAGCCCGATCTTCGGCTTCACGCATCCAATTTTTGTCAGTCACCCTGCGCAGATCGTCGCACCATCTAGCCATCTTGTGTACCACACTACGTTTGCCAATACCTGGTCTTCATTTAAGCACTCGTCTACTCTAGCAGTTTCCGGATCTCCGATGAACGTGACCAGCTCGTTGCTGTTTAAGTTTCTGCCAGCCACCCTGCGTTATCTACGCAGGGTGGCTGGCAGAAACGCAACATCTAGCCGGAGGGCGTCCCACACTACGTTTACCGAGACGCGGTCTCCCCTCTAGCACTCGTCTGCTCCAACGGTTGTCGGATCTCCGACAAACGTGACCAGCCCATTGCCACTTTAGTTTGCTAATTCGAAGGGCAATTTCGGTTACTAATATTATAATATATAATAAATATTATATAATAAATATTAATATATATACTTTTCTACTTTTCGCCATTTGGCGTCGATA
This sequence comes from Baronia brevicornis, assembly GCA_031353405.1. Classification (NCBI taxonomy): domain Eukaryota; kingdom Metazoa; phylum Arthropoda; class Insecta; order Lepidoptera; family Papilionidae; genus Baronia; species Baronia brevicornis. The sequence goes on from JASFAT010000557.1 coordinate 11,318, forward strand.
TATATCAACGCAAAATACGTAGAAGACTTGCCATCAGAGCTAAAAAAACTTTTAAAATGTCTGAAAAAATGCCGCTATAGGGTATTTGACGAATAAATAGCACAACCGTCTTACTTTAAATCCGGTTTATTACTGACTTAGCATGTATAAGTCAATCTGATCACTGAAAAACAGTCAGTTTCAACGTTGTAAAAAACTTAGTATTGGTGGTAGAGCTGTGATACTAAGACCATTCGAGAGTGTTTTCTTTTGTGATCCCGAATATGCAATGTAAAAAAAAATTACATCTGTATTATTTACAGCGTTTTTGGTTTTTGTTTTGCGTCGATATAATTAATAAATATAACTATCATGAAAGTCTGGAAGGACATTCCTCGCTACGTTGAGCGCTCAGGCGCTATATACAGTAATATCACGTCAAGCAGACAAACAGTTAGACAGATACGTTTATTTGTCAGCACCCTGTACGCCACATACGCGATATCACGTCGATACCAATATAAGTATTTTATTCCCTATATAACAAATAATTTAACACGGTACTTAACATATAATAAATACATACATATCGTCAGACCTGTTTCCCGTAGATCACAGATCTCCATCCGCTACGATCCCAGCACACCTTCCTTGCCTCCTCCACACTCATCCATCTTTTCATCCCTCCTTCCTCCCAAATTCATCGTAGCGAAACGGCTCTCCGTTAGTCGCTTCTCGCTCTTGTGGGAATCAGGACGTGACGGGTGGCGAACCACATCGTCGTCATTAAACAAATTAGGTGTATTAAAATTCGTCACAGTGAATTCCACGAGCCGCAAGGGAGGATGGAGGTCAGCCCCAGCAGAGCCTCGCATTCTGAGGTCTTCTTACAAAGTCCGTGTTGTTGAGGAGCTGGATAGCCTCGGCGTTTGCATGATGATAAAGTCTTAGTTCATGACCATCAGCGTATTTTTTTAAAACTTAATGATAATGGCATATTTATAACAAAGAAATTTTACCCAACACTATCGAAAACTAAAATTAGCAGTCATTAAATGAGAAAAGAAAGAAATTAAAAGAACGTTCTTAATTTTTCATTCATTATAATTGTCCTTAAAAGTGAATAAGACATACGAACAGATAAGTATAATATAATTTAACAGATGATCGGGAAATGCAATCGTAATAATCGTAATAACTGGAGAAGTGATATCGATACCATTAATCGAATCCGATTATCGACAATCGAATTAGGTTCTCCTGGATAAGCTACAATAATTTATTGGCAGCGGCCGGCGGGAGACACGGAGCGGACTTTTTGCAACGGGATCAACTTTCTCACAGCACGTGTTCCAGAAAATATCTTATCGATGTAACCATAAATTCTTATAACTTTTCAGGAACATTGCCAACATGTAATATCGTGTTAAGGAATTTATTTGACTACTTTTCCACATCACATGGAATACGAATTTAAAATAAGAACATTTATTTTTTAATACTTTTCTTTTTTTCTTTGATGGCAATAAATTAAAATAATTATGCCAGTGTCAAGTAAAATGGATTAATATCAAATCTCTTGAAATATAACTATTCAGCTTGTCACGTTACGTCTTGATAAAATGGTGGCTATTCTACCAAAACCTTCTATGGACTTTTTCATTAAAGTTACGAAAGTCACGATACACGCATTTATTTCATTTCTTTGTCTTTATTGATTGTAATATGTATATACAAATGGCGGTCTTATTGCTAATAGCGATTTCTTCCAGACAACCGTAGGATGGATACAGTGTTAAAAAGATAATTTAATGTAGGTTGGTGATACATTATCGTTAAGATGATAGAATAGAAAGGAAAAAATATTAATAAACAAAGATAATAGCCATTAGCAACACATCGGACAAATTATTACAACAAGCTACAAGAGCTGACGAAACCGAATAACTTTGTCGTAGCTGTTATTTGCCGAGTTGACGCATTCATGGCTTCCGCTGGGTCTGTTTGAACGCATTTCAAATTTGCTGAATTTGAGCTTCCACACGATATTACTCATTCCGGTGAAGTTAGCGTTGCGGATAGAATGGCTTAAATGTTTACGGTACGATGTGTTTTGCTAAATGCAATCGCTTGTATTGAGGTTTGTCAAAAGAGTGTTACTTCGTTCTTACACACGAATAAACCTAATTCACTTGGTCCTTTATAGAAATATGTAATATATTTGTTAGATTATTAATGGAGTCAGGCGTTACTTTGCGGAAATCCATCACTATGTGGACAGTCAAAAGTTTCACTTAGCTTAGATCCGCGACAAGCGAAACAATAACAGAAAATTAATAAAGTGTGTTTTTCTGCTGGATGAAGTGGATTTATATGGAACTTAAACCAAAAACTTACCGAAAATCGGCCATCAATTCTCCACCCACCAACCACTGTACACATCACCAAATACACATTCCTTTTCCATCTTGTAAACGACACTTGTTTCGCCCCAACACTAGGCATCTTCAGGCATAGTAGACTCTACGGAAGACACTTTTCGGTTGTTTTCTACCACTTCATCCAGCAGAAAAACACATATTATTAATTTTCTGTTGTTGTTTCGCTTGTCGCGGATCTTAGCTAAGTAAAACTTTTGACTGTCCACATAATATATTTGTACAAATATATTACATATTGTAATTGTAACTTTATGCGACTGATCGTGATGGGACAAATCGCACGCAAAAAACAAGTTCGTTTGAGGAGGAAGTCTTAGCTACGTAATATCAGAAAATGTCAGAAACTAAATCCATCAGTAGGATAACACTCTTTTGTGTTTATAGTTTATAGCCTATATATAATTTACAAGTGGTAGAGTCACGCTGCAGACGAATACTTTATCAAGAATGGCATATTATTTGACTGTAGCATAAATGGTCCGGCTCGCCTCGGAAGTACTACACTCACGTAGAAAACCGGCGTCTGAGTGGTAGCTTAGCTACCGCGCTTCGTCCGGTGAGCGATTGAGTTTTGGAGGGCCAATCCCCCCTCCCCCTACCCCTCTACAATAGTGACACTTTGCTTAAAGGCCGGGAACGCTTCTGCACTGCCTATGGCACTGCGGATGTCTATGGGAGGCGATGATTGCTTTTCATCAGGTGGCACGTCTGCTCGTTTGCCTTCCTATCCTATAAAAGAAGTCGAAATCCAGAAGTCTCAGAAAAAGAAAGAAAAAAAGTTTTAGAGAGGATTTCTGGTGAAACGGACATTAACATACCTCGTTTGGCCAATGCGGATTGGCGGGGTAACTAAACTTGGAATCAATATTTGTAGGCCATACATATATAATTTTTATCGATGTGGGGATAGAACCCGCGAAAACTGACTCCATGGATAAGAGCTGTTGAGCCAGTCGTCTAAATGTTTGCTTTCGATGAAATAAGTCATGGGTTCTTATTCGAAATTGTTCTTTATTCCGTGTCTGTTCATATTTGTTCATGTCATTAGTGCGTTATGGTAACACAATAAACTAGGAATTAAAGACGTACGAACATAAAAAATAGTTAATTTCTCTGTTTATATATAAATAAGAACACTGAGTTGTACACGTTTTGATATTTTCCTTTGGCTTCTATCAAAATAAAGAGGATATAAACACGTATTTTACTAACAATAAACGTACAGGGATTACATTTATTTGGCATTAAGTATCAAAGGAAATAAAGGGACTCACGGACAAAGGCTACATCCGTGTACGCCGGACATCGCCCCCAAATTGTCTTTGATTCGCAGTTAACACGGAATTCGTACACCGGAAACACGTAAATAACTCACACACTATCTACACACAAGTTGTATCGATATAAGTACATACATACATACATATCATAGCTTCCGTGGCTCCTGTAGTGTCGCGGTTGTGTATGGGCGGTGTAGATTGCTTTTCATCAGGCGACACGCTTGCTCGTTTGCCCTCCTACACCATAAAAAATATCATCACGCCTGTTTTCCGTAGGGTTAAACCACAGATTTTTATCTGTTACTATCTCAGCACACTTTCTTTGGTTCATCCACACTCATCACTCTCTTCATACAAACTCGCTCGTTATGAGCCAAATTGCCGAAATTCTTAAGAAAGGTCAGATCAAAGTATTAACCTGATCTTTCTTAAGAACTTCGGCATTTGGTCAAGGTCTCTTTGGTCATCCCTCCACCCGCGACACCATAAGCATTACAGGTGTATGGCCAAGCTTCGAAATATGAGTTGGCTTGTTTTTGAAGTATACATTGTATACGAAATATGAAGACCAATTGGCTCAGTGGTCCACGGATTCAATGGTCGTGGGTTCGATACCCACATCGGAATAAATATATGTATGGCCTACAGTTATTAATTACGAGTCTGGTAACCTCGCTGATCCACATTGGACAAGTGTCGTGGGTTAATGTCCGTTCTTCCAGAAATGGAGATGTCCCTTTTTAAATAGTGGGACATACATGGCTGTGAAAAAAAAATTGTATAGCTTTGGAAATAAGGCCGCTGAAGGCTGGAAACTGGTTCCACAGAGTGGTGGTGCGCGAAATGAAGTTTCGGGAAAAACTCACCGTATAGGATCACTATTCATCCAAATAGTGACGATGAAACTGAAATAAAAGATGAATTGCTTCTTTGTATAGACAACTAGTGTGGGATGCCTTCCCGTTAGGTAGAAAGACATTCTTGCAAAAGTAAAATAGAAGAAATTAGATATTTGCGGCCAAAAATCGAACCTGGTTGCGTTCCTTGCTGCTTCCTTCCTGCTACTGCAGAGGACTACCTCAAACTAGTGATGATACCTAACTGAAATGATAGAAGTGTCTATTTTTAAAAATCTTATTTTTATTTGGGCGCTTGTTTTACCTGTATTGAAGATCAAGAAGAATATTTTTTACGTGGACAGTTAAAACTATTACTTAGCTAACATCCGCGACAAGCAAACAACAATAGAAAATTAATAATGTGTGTTTTCCTGCTGGATGAAGTGTATTTACAGGGAACTTAAACTAAATATTATCGAAAAACGGCCATAAGCAACTCTCCACCTACCAACCACTATACACAACACCAAACACACGTTACCACTATTCCACATTGCAAACGTGTTTTGCCTCAACATGAGGCATCATCAGGTATAGTAGACTCTACGGAAGAAAACCGTAAAGATCACTTAATCACAGAAAACACACATTATTTATATTCTATTGTTGTTTGCTTATCGCGGATCTTAGCTGAGTAAAAGTTTTAACTGTCCATATAGTAATGGATTTCCGCAAAGTAACGCCTGACTCCATTAATCAGAATATTTTTTATTACATAAAATGCCAGGTCGAGTAATGTTCCAAATGCCAGGTCGAGTAATGTTCCAAATTGCAGAGGAAATCCATCGATATAGTTTGATGGTAGAGTCAGGGAGGTAGCGAAGTTGGTCTATCTGAGTGATTGACACGGCTCGCTTATAAAACGAAGAAAAATACAGCTCGCAGCCTTTATGAAGATTGATAGACGGGGTGCCACGCCTCGGTGAGCGATTTTGCATTAGACAAATATAGAACTGTCGCTTTTCATTTGCCGGGAGACTGGTATAATCGCACATAATGACGGAGCGCTTTGTCAGCCAATGGCTGTCTGTTATGTTTCAGACGGTTCCAAGACAATGTTCGTTTTGATTGATCACTTTATTATTAGTTTGGGAATTTATCTTATTTTGTAATTGACGACCGATTGGCTCAGAGGCGGGGCCCTCCGCCCTGGTGGGCCAATGGTCGCGGGTTCGAACCCCGCATCGGAATAAATATATGTATGGATTTATAAATATTTATTCCGCCCCTGGTAATACGCATTTCTTTTCCTGCCCTTTCCTTTCTTCTCTATCCCTTTGCCTTCCTCTCCGCCAATCCACGGTCTGCCGTGCCAATGGATGCGTGGCTAGGGGCGAGCTTAGTCGCAAGCGTGCCGACCGTTGCGGGGATCGGGCTCCTCCGGGTACTACGGCCTTACCTCAGTATGCAGGGCTCTGCTGGGGCTTACCTCCATCCTCCCTTGCGGCTCATGGGATTCACTAACACGAATTTAATATATCTAATTTGTTGAACATGACGCTTATGCAATACCTATGGGAGTGTGAATGTCTATGGATGACGTTGATTGATTTCCATCAGCTGACGCTTGTTCGTTTGCCTTCCTATCAGGGCCAGCGCAAGGCGGGTTCAGCGCGTTCTCCGGAACCCGGCGCCATGTTTTAAGAGGCCCCGCGGTCTACGAAAATTAAAAATTATTTTTACTATAGACATAAAATTAAACTTCACTTCATTAAATACAAACACCACTTAAAAGCATTTAAGCTCTTCTTTAGAAAAGAGGGGGAGGGGTGGGAGAGGGGGAAGGAGGAGGAGAACGGGGTTTGTGCCTCTGGGACTCAACCACTCTCCGGACGAAGCGCGGTAGCTAAGCTACCGCTCAGACGTCGGTCTTCTGCGTGAGCGTGGTACTTCCCCGGGCGAGTGGTACTTTCCACATTCATGCCACAGGCAAATATTGTGCCATTCTTGACAAAATACGTGTGCAGCGCGGCTCTATCACTAGTCTTATGGCATGAACTGTTTCCACCTGTTGATGATATTGTTGACTCACTTAGTCATCTGCTTTTATTCTTGAAAAAGACCAATTCTGTGCTAAGATATGTAACTCCGCTTGTTATAAAGAGGCGGGTGACGGTAAAACAAAAATAATATTAATTATAATAATTCTTTATTTGCATAATGTGAGGTGTAACAAGATGAAAAAAAGAATAAATAAAAAATAAACGTCATGTGCCCGCGACAAAGAATGCCGACGACACGCGTGCATTCAACAGAGGTTATTGGTTTCTCGTGAGACAATGGAAACACTCGACACTTGAATGGAGGTCGCTGGGTCAAAAGGCGTTTGGGGCTGAGAGTCCTTCGATACGTCTGTGAAACTAGAACGTGTGTGCCGCATGAATTTCATCAAGATCTATTTTGATTTATTTAATTATTTTTTTTATGGGATACGAAGGCAAATGAGCGGTATCTAAGCTACCACTCAGACGCCGGTTCAAATATAAAAAATAAATCAAAATTCAAGTTTTCTTTTAGATAGTCTTTTTAAAAATCTATCGATTTATCATTTTTCCTGCAACTTTATTCCGCGTACTACCACTCTATGGAACTACCTGCTTCAGGCGATACTTCTAAACCGATATGACATTGAGACCTTCAAAAACAAGCCTACCTGTATCTTAAAGGTGAACGCATTTGTGACACGTCTCTCGGTGTTGCAAATGTCTATGGGTGGTGTTAATTACTTTCCATCAGGTGATTTGCTTGCTTGTTTGCCTCCCTGGACCATTAAAAGTATATCACCACAATCATCGGCCACCAAGCATATTCTACTAATTTACACACATAATTTACTCCATTTGCCATGGCCTGATTATTATATATCTATTTTTTTTATAGGATAGGAAAGCAAACGAGCAGGTGTGTGACCTGATGGAAAGCGATCAACGCCGCCCATAGACTTCCGCAGCACCATAGGTAGTGCAAAGTGCGAGTGCGAAACGTTGCCGACCTTTAAGGAAAGTGTCATTATGGGAGTGGGAATGGGAGGGGGAGGGATAGAGGGACGGGGAGGGTGTTGGGCCTCCGGAACTCGGCCGCTCACCGTACGAAGCGCGGTAGGTAAGCTACCACTCAGACGCCGGTTTTCTGCGGGATTTGCCATAGGACATTGATTCATTATTTTAATATAATTAATGGTAGAAATTGATTTTATTTTATTTTTATATTACTTGTTATTAATCATATAAAATACCTACATGTAGTTAATTTACCCACATGCACATCTAATACAGCGTCTAGTTGAGTAATAAAAAGCAATCTGATACCCTCAATCCGCCTAGCGAGCATAAAGACGATAACATCCTTTATTAGTTGGGAAACCAATATCGATTAATCGACTACTACAGTTATATTGTTAAAGCGTGTTCATATATTATGTTTATTGAAATCGATGAGTACGTGACTTAGTCAACTACGTGATCTGTACTAAAACAATCTTAGAAATAACTTTGGCTTAGCAGTCTAGTTAGAAATTAAATTTATATGTTTGAGTTGGTTTTAGCCTAAGCACACAGTAAAGGCGTGTTCACACATCTTCGAATTTGTTATTTATACAGGATCGAGATTTAGTACGATTCGTTTTTATTTTGTCAATAGCAGGTCAGGGAGTATCTTTGCGTAGCCGCCTGTTCGATAGTTATGGTATTGGTACACGGATACGCGACTCCGGCCTCTCGAGCTACTACCGTATCACTCCTTGTCTTCCGTTGCGGTAGTATTATATCCTCATTATCCTGTCTAAATCCATCTTTCCTTTTTTCTCTCTATCCTTTTCCCTTCCTCTCCGCCAATCCACGGTCTGCCGTGCTAATGGATGCATCTCTAGGTGCGAGCTTAGTCGCAAGCGTGCCGACATAGTGCCTTACTTGAGCATGCGGGGTCTGTTTGGGCTGACCTCCATTTTCTCTTGTAGCTTGTGGGAGTTACTATGATGAATTTTAATAAACCTAATTTGTTAAAAAATGACGGCGACGTGATTCACCATCCATCACGTCCTGATTCCCGCGAGGGCGAGAGGCACCTGGCGGAGAGCCGTTTCGCTACGATGAATGTGAGAAGAAGGATGGATGAAAAGATAAATGAGTGTAGAGGAAGCAAAAAGGGTGTGCCGAGATCGTAACGGATGGAGATATGTAGTCTCTGCCAACTCCTATGAGAGATAGGTGTGACTATATGTATGTATGTAGTAGCAGTTAAACTTCTATATTGGGCCTCCGGAACTCAGCGGCTCACCGTACGAAGCGCGGTAGCTGAGCACCACTCTAACGCCGGTTTTCTACGAGAGTGTGGTACTTCCCCGGGCGAGCCGGCCCATTCATGCTACAGACAAATATTATGCCATTCTTGACAAAGTCTGCAGCGTGGCTCTACCACTATTAATGTTCATGTTATTCGTTAGTAAATCCAAGACTGTGTGGATTTATGGACCAATCGTGATTTCAGTCAATCGTTTGTTATTTATGACAACACAAATTATATGAAAATTCAGTGTACAAAGATGAAAGTGCATTCGTCTTAACAAGTCGCTATTTATTTGGAATCGTCAATGACGGACAATTGTGTGAACAAGCCCTAAGCCGAGTCTGAGTCGTCGAAATCAGCAATTTTCGAAATCTTTGCTCCGTCATTGAAACACGTTATTCAACATCGTCAGATAGATAAAGTAATTATTTCTTATTTTTACAAACGAAAAGTGTAACGTCGTGTAGAAATATATGTATATATGTACATCGTATTACATGTCGATACTTTACTTCTTTATATTTTTACTTTATTTAAAATTACACGATTAAAAAAACCATACAGACCATCAGATCCAGAGACCGCTTCGATCCCAGCACACCTTCCTTGCTTCCTCCACACTCATCCATCTTTTCTTCATCTCACATTCAACGTAGCGAAACGGCTCTCTGTTAGTCGCTTTTTGCCCTGGGCGAACCACGTCGCCGTCATTTTTTAACAAATTATATTTATTAAAATTCGTCATAGTGAATCCCATGAGCCGCAAAGTAGGACGCCGCCAACTAGCCTTCGACCACTTGGTCGACACAAATATCCTCTCCACACTCCGATCTTCATCCATTCACTCAAGGTGACCGAGCCAACGAAGTCGATGGGTCATAATCTCGCCCATAACGTTTGGTTGGTGCACCAGGTATATAAATATGTATATTGCTTCTATACTATTCAAATCAACGACCGACACATTCGTTAGGTATGATGGATAAACAGAATTCAACACGAAATATGAAAATTGGTGGAAAAATTTCAATAATCGGATGAAACATGCATTGAAATTGAAACAAAAACAACTGCACTGTCAAAATATTCAATACACTCGACAGGCTTGAAATGTGTTCACAAATCAAATGTGAACTATGTATTATGAAACTGCATAGTTGGTTCTGAGTCCTTACGAATTTCATTTAAACGATACGCTAGGAGAAGACCAGTAAGATTTGGAACTAGAATATTGTAATAAGTTTAAAAATTTAGGCGAATTTACTTCTACCCATTGAAATTTGCAAGCAGAGTATTGGAAATGGGTTACTTTAATTTGAGAAAGTTATAAATTTAGAAAAAAAAGGATTTGGTAGAGAAAACAAATGGAGTTATATATATATATATATATATATATATAATATTTGTCTGTACCATGAATGGGCCGGCTCGTCCGGGGAAGTACCACACTCCCGCAGAAAACTGGCGTCTGAGTAGTACCTTAGCTAACGCGCTTCGCACGGTGAGCGGCTGAGTTTCGGAGGCCCAAAGACCCCCCTCCCCCCTCCCACTCCCACTCCCTGGATGACACTTTCCTTATAGGTCAGCAACGCTTCCGCACTGTCTATGGCGCTGCGAATATTTATGGACGGCGTTGATTGCTTTCCATCAGGTGACACGCCTGCTCGTTTACCTTCCTATCCCATAAAAAACTATGATATTAATTATATAATTAATAAATCTTTTCAGTAAAAGTGAATGGAGCGAGAGAAATTTATTGGATTTACGTATAAATCATAGTTTATTAAAATCAGCCCAGTTGCCGCATATAATATGACAGGAAGACAAAGCGCTGGTGTCACCAGACGCACCATATTGATCCATCTGGTAATTGACGCGGTAAAGCCGGGCCACAGAATAAGCCTCGATGTGTGTTTCGACTGATTAAATGGCCCCGGGACATTTTGCCGGGAACGTGTCCGGACATTTTCATTTTGCCGACGTGTTAATGCGACTGATCTAAATAATTCTCTTTCGGTTCTTTGCCAGTTACAAAGGAGGGTCCTGATGAAATTAAAAAAAATGTGCCAATAGTTTTTTTTCTGTTACATAATAGACAGAGGGACCGACAGACAGATAAGTTTATTGTATTCTGCAGTAACAAATAATAATACATATCAATTAACAGTACATATTAAGTACTGTGTACATAATGATTTATAATTCAACAATCCACAAATCAACAGCCTGAAACAATCCACTGCTGGACAGGCATCCCCCATGAAGCTCCAACTAGCCCGATCTTCGGCTTCACACATCCACTTTCTGCCAGCCGATCTGCGCATATCGTCGCACCATCTTACCGGGGGGCGTCCCATACTACGTTCCAGAGGGTAGGGAGAGGAGACTATGGCCCCCGGAATTCAACCGCTTTCCGGACGAAAGCTATCACTGAGTCACCGGTTTTCTGCGGGAGTGTGGTACTTCCCCGGGCAAGCCGGCCCATTCATGGTACATACAAATAATATGCCATTGTTGACAAAGTATTCGTCTGCTGTTTGGCTCTACTACGTAGTTGAGTCATCACTAATGGTAAGTGAGCTCTCGGAACATCCGCATAAAACAGATTAATTTTCTTACGCGCAACACGGTCCCCCCTCGACGAAGGGAGTGACGAACAACGCGCTCCATTACCGTAACGAGTTAAACCCGCGGCCATGTTGCGCCGAGCTTCTGGTTTTTGCCTTCAATTTTCTTAAGTGCTGAATAAGAAGTCGCTATCACAAAGTTTTAGGATGTTACGTATAAATTAATAGTCGCGAGACCGTATTTTTTCTCTCTTTTATGACAGTTAGTTTAAACTATTATGCCATTATCAAGTAAAATGGAATAATATCAAATTTCTTGAAATATCTAGTCAGCTTGTCGGCTATTCTACCAAAACTTTCTATGGATTTTTTCAGTCAACTTAAAAAAATGACGATACACGCATTTATTTCATATCACTTATACACCTTAATCGAACTATATTGTATAATACCCCACCACAATTAAATAATATAAGTGAAATATAATAAGATTATGAAAATTAAATAAAAACACAACGTCACTGATGTAAGTTGGCGAGAACAGTCGACCGTGTTTTAATGTCAGAGCTATAGCGTTAATATTGGGATGCTAGTTTCAAATTATATCTTATAAATTTTGTTGAATAGGAAGGCAAACGAGAAAGCCTGTCATAGCAATCAACGCCGCACATAGTCATCTACAACACCATGCAACAAATACGTTGCTGGCTGTTGGGATAAGAGTAGGCTTGTTTTTTGAGTTGTGTGTAACCTTTCATACATTCCTCTATTCATCTTCATCAACAGCCTGCGGCAGTCCACTGCTGGACGTAGACCTCCACCAAGAAGCTCAACCTAGCCCAATCTTCGGCTTCACACATCCTGTTTCTGTCAGCTGCCCTGCACAGATCGTAGCACTAGCCGGGAGGCATTCCACACTACGTTTACCGAGACGCGATCCATTCCTCTTACTTATATGAATTAGTTCAATACATGAATTCAAGTATTCTCTCTTTATCTCTCTGCATTTGGAGGGATCTGAGGATTGTGATCATCAGTAGTAATAAATGCAATTTGAGGTGACGATCTGGTTTCAATGGCATCTGTATTTAAAAGCTGCAATTTCTTTTGAACAAAAAATATATGTGGAGTGTAATGAAACGATACATTTCAAGTCTGATCTTGAATCATATCGTTCTATTATTGATAGTGATAGTTATGTATATAACTGCAAATTTAGTTTCCACTCGACCCTCTCAAGTCACGGAGACGTTCGGAAGCTTGTTTCCGCATCCCTTTATCCCACTAATGGCTCCTCGAGACCTGGATATACAATAGTACGGTCGGTATGACCTCCTCGAAATGCTTTCACAACTTTAAAAGCACTCATTTGTTCAGTTTATTTGTTCCTGGGCAACTATATTCGGGCATTTGCATTATATTATGTGTATATATATAAACACTGCGGCTATACTAGGAGCGTACCCGTTATGTATACATTAAGAATTTTACTTAGCCAAGATCCGCGTAAAATTCTCTACGCGGATCTTGGCTAAGTAAAATTCTTACTGTCTACATGATAAAGGATTTCCGTAAAGCGTGTCCGTTATGAGTATGTAATACATATTATCTTCATTGTCTCTTCTTGTTACAGCTGGAGTGAGAACAGTGGACGTGCAGGCAGTGGAGGGGATGGTGGCACAGTTCCCCTGCGACCTGGGCACAGCCGCCAACGACAAGGTCTACATGGTGTTTTGGTTTAGAGACGACGCTGGTATACCACTGTACAGGTTTGTTTGGTTCTTCATTTTTTTTCAATACAGTGTGTTTCTTCTATATAAGTTCGTTGAGCTATGACGATGATTATGATTCGATGATAACAGCTGTCCTTAATCTTCGGAAACCGCTGGAATGATAAATGTATCAAAATTATTTTTATGAGATATTAGGGCAAACGAGCAGGCGTGTCACCTGATGGAAAGCAATCAACGCCGCCCCTAGACAAGTTGCAGAAGCTTTCTCTTTGGAATCAGCTACCTTCAACAAAACAATACGCCGTATGAATCTTTGAGAAACAAGCTTACTTTTATCTCAAAAGCATTTGCAATGCCTAGGGTGGATATGTCTGTGGGCAGCATTGATTGCTCTCTATCAGGTGTTATGCTTGCTCGTTTACCTTTTTATTCCATAAAAAGAGTCACCCTGGAGATAATATGAGATATATTTTTAAAAACTTCTTTCAAAATATATATATATATATATATATATATATATATATATATATATATATATATATATATATATATATATATATATATATATATATATATATATATATATATATATATATATATATATATATATATATATATATATATATATATATATATATATATATATATATACGTCGGAGACAGTGTTACCCGATTCGATAAAATACAACACGTTTCTTCCGTTGGGGTCCTCGTTATTTGAATTAAGATCCATTTTAATTGAATACACACTGAACTGATCTTAATAAATATAAACAGAGTTTATATTGAGATTCAGACGTGCTTCACTTTGCACAATTAAGACGCGCGCGCAGCTAGCAACAGAAAAATGCCCAGTGAGTCCCATTGGACCCATTATAAAGGCCAGCTGCCCCACACGTGCCCTGAGTCACAGAGAGGGTTACTAATCGCTGATTGGTGCTCGCTTCCTATTGGTCGGTGAGAATAGCATGAAGTTCTTCATGAAGATATATATATATATATATATATGTCGGCGCGCCAATATTTTAAATTATAATAGCGCCATCTTGTATATATATATATATATATATATATATATATATATATATATATATATATATATATATATATATATATGGTTTTATCTGACAAAAAGTAATCACGTTTGTCTCTGGATGCATGTGCGAGTTTATGGTTTTCAACAGAACTAACAAATCCGAAGCAACGAGCCACCGGGGGGCGATAATTAATTCATACGGCACTTCGTGACTCGAACTCCTCGTAAAACTTCTCAATTTTACACTTTATACATTAAATGCATGCAGGAAACCTCTAGGGCATTCTGCTGTTCACCCCGCCCGCAATAAATGCAATATTCAATCATTAATAAATTCAAGGTCAAAAAAGGTTTAATTAAAGCTAAACTTACATACGCTCATACATATGATCATGCCTGTTCCACTAGCCAGAGATCACAGATCTCCATCTGCTACGATATAAGCAAACATTCTCACTCAACAACATACTTCATACATGTCGATTTTGGGTACTTTTTGACCTGGCCTTGAGAACTTCAGCAATTTGGTCAATGTTCTCCTTGATCTTCCCCTACCGACTCTACTATCCACATCCGCAAGTCGTCTTCCATCCATCCGCTCTAAGTATCCAAACCATCTAAGAATCCCTTTTTCAACTTCAATTATTATTTAAATTGATTCATTTTTATCAATAATTTACTGTGAGTATGCATTTTTTATTTGTATAACAATTTATGCAGTAGGGCGTTACTTTGTGGAAATGAATTATAAAAAGGGACAGTCAAACTTACTTTGCTAAGATCCGCGGACATAAATAAGAAAAATAATTATGTGAGTTTGCGAAGATAGTGTACAAAGAATTAAACTGAGAAATTATATCACTTTACGGTTGTCTTTCGTAGTCTTTTACACCTGAGGATGCCCCGTATCGCGGTGAAAAGCTTTATGTTTTTAGTGAAAAGTGATATTGTGTGTTTGATGTTTTTAACGTTAGTGACCGTGGCGAGGTGTAGAAGATTTGTTGACGGCCGTTTCTCAGGAAGTAATTCTCTATGCACTTCTTTGCAAACACATAATATAATTTTTCTTATTTGTGTCCGCAGATCCTAGCCAAGTAAGTTAGACTGTCCATATTTATTTATATGATTATATTCTAGCAGATATGGCTACGACGACTCTTCTGGGGAATCTCAGAAGTAATATATCAACTAAACTAGATATACATATGTATCTCTCTCTCTCTCTCTCTCTCTGTGAATCCATATGTGGGCCATAGGGCAGACACGACGCTTCTCCATCTCGATCTGTCGGAGGCCATACGCTTCACTTCGCTCCTGGATAGGCCCATCTTCTGCGCTTCGGCCGTCACAGTACGCCGCCAAGTTTGTTTTGGGCACCCACCCTTTCTTTTCCCCAAGATGCCTCAGGTAACCGTAGAGTCTACTATACCTGAAGATGCCTCGTGTTGGCGCGAAACACGTGTCGTTTACAAGATGGAAAAGTGATAATGTGTGTTTGGCGTTGTGTATAGTGGTTGATGGGTGGAGAGTTGACGGCCGATTTTCGGTAAGTTTTTGGTTTAAGTTCCAAATAAATCCACTTAACCCAACGGAAAAACACACATTATTAATTTTCTGTTATTGTTTTTCTTGTCGCGGATCTTAGCTAAGTAAAACTTTTGACTGTCCATATAGGAAACATTTTAGATTACTTGTTAGATTAAAATTAATTTTCTTTTTGTTTCGTTTATTTGTATATTATAATATTATTAAGGTTTTAATTTTAGCTATTGTAAAAAAAGGGGAATAAAGTTTTTAGTATTTTTATTTCAAAAAGAACCTATATCGCTAAGGCTATAGTGAAAGAAAGTATAAGGCTATAGCATGATACCATCAATATAAATGTCCCCCGCTGCATTTGATTTGTGAGCGGTCCTTAAAGCCGCCCCAAATATATTGGATGGCTTGTGAGACTAATTACGATGGACCCGCTGGAAGATACATCTCCTTGGATAATTTTCCTCATCTATTTTTTATCTCATCTTGATTATCTTGAGGAATCTTATCAAGAGAAATGTACATGTTTGTCTCGATAAGATTTTTGTTGCAATATTGCATTAATTACTTTAGTAATTTTGCTCATAATCAAATGTAGGACTAATGTCAAAATTAAACAGAAGAGTCGTACCAGAAAAATACTTTAATACAGAATTACTTGTAACCTATACAGTAAACTGCTTTTAAATTTAAAATATTAAATGCCATTAATATTATATAATTAATTGCCATTAAAAGAAAAAAAATAACTTAGGCAACCTGCGCACGAAACTTTTTCTATGAGTCGCTCACTAACTTTGACATAGCTACGCTTCATGCACGGGCGGCTTTAAATCTAGAGAAACGTCCGCGATGGAAGTTGCCTTTAGAGGAGATGCCGTATCTAATTTAAATGTTCACCTCGCGCTGAAGTTTAATTGGAAAAGACGGAGCGAGGCAATCACAGAAGTGGATTAAACTTGGCCGAGGGTGGGTTACGCCGGGTATTCGGATAGGCGCAAACTAAATTCATTCCCAGTCACTCGATTGTACACTTTGAATATACCATTCATGTGGAATTAGGCTTATTGGGTCGTGTGTAAACACCTTATCTATCGACAGAGGCAAAAACAGGCTTATAGCGACCGACTAAAGACCAATATATTTCGTCACTTTCCAAACTCCATCTAAAACGTAACTTACACCAAACTACCCTCATTCTGTGTTATGATTTCGATATTAGAGCTAAATGGGATGAAAATATATATATTTTTTTCTAGAACGAATACGTGCTAAGATTTTCTGTTATATTATTCGATCGTGTTAGGATTATTTGTCATAGTTCTAACAAATTGACACAGTTTTCGAGTTGGACCTCCTCCACCATCGTCTGTATGATGATCATGAGTCTACTATACCTGAAGATGCCTCGTGTTGAGGCGAAACACGTGCCGTTTGCAAGGTGGAAAAGTGGTGTGTGTGTTGTTGTGTATAGTGGTTGGTGGGTGGAGAGTTGCTGACGGCCGTTTTTCGGTAAGATTTAATTTAAGTTCCATGTAAATCCACTTCATCCAGCAGAAAGAATAAACACACATTATTAATTTTTTATTGTGGTTCGCTTGTCGCGGATCTTAGCTAAAATACTAACTCTACACATAGTAATAGATTTCCGCAAAGTAACGCCTGACTCCGTTAATTGTCCATTAATCACGTTACGGTTTAAAATAAAATGTTTTACTTAGACATTTTGTTAACGCGAAAGCCGTGATGACACCGCTTTGTACACGCGTCCGTAGTTCGTGAGCTCGTTAATTGTTGTCGCTGTGGTGTGGTGCTGTGTGGTGTTACCCTACACCTCCCCCCCCCACGCAGCACCCACATCACCCATAAATCTCTCACCGGAGACAAGTTACGTCGCAAGACCCGCTCCCATTGTTGCGTTGAATACAATTTACATTTACGTGTATGTAAACACGTTCGTAAAACCAGTGCGTGTATGTTGATTCCATAATTTTATTTTCTTTTTAATGTCGCTGTAATTAGTAATTGTTGTATTTAAGTGTACAAAGAACAAACTACAGTCTTTTTATGGATAGGAGGGCAAACGAGCAGACGTGTCACCTGATGGAAAGCAACCAATGCCGCCTATAGACATCCGCAGCGCGACAGGCAGTGCAGAAGCGTTGCCGGCCTTTAAGGAAAGTGTCGTTATGGGAGGGCCTCCGGAACTCAACCGCTCACCGGACGAAGCCCGGTAGCTAAGCTACCACTTAGACGCCGGTTTTCTGCGGGAATGTAGTACTTCCCCGGACGAGCCGGCCCATTCATGCTACATGCAAGTCTTTTACCATTCTCGACAAAGTATTCGTCTGCAGCGTGGCTCTACCACTAGTGTAATTTTTGAATTCTTTATTTTTGGATATAAGAAAAAACATTTCATTTTTCAAAGACGGCGTTGATTACTTTCCATCAGGTGGCACGCCTGCTCGTTTGCCTTCTTATTACATAAAAAAAAACCATAATATTTAACACATTTTGTTTTCAAATGTAATTTATGAACTGCCAAAGATGTCTTAAAGCATTTGAATAGATGCGATTAAATTATATTTTTCATCTAGTTTTGGTTGATGGTTATAGGAATTATGATTTTCATTGAGATTAAACCAAAAAAACCTTGGCCAAGAAATCACATTCAACCAACGAGTCAAGCGGCGGTCTTAAAGTAAACATAATAGCTGTAAGAACAAGGATGGAATTCTTTCCATCGCTTGTTAAGAACAAAGGCAGTCTTCGCTTTACCTACACCGTTGTCGATGTATACCGTACATAATAACTACTTCAGCCGAGCAGCTGGCCTTTACGTTAATGGTATTGTGTTTTGTGCTGAATTTCCTTCCTTCCACGTATAACAGCGCCTTGCTCTTAGCAATAATGCCTGTGCAGTATTTGTTTCCCGAGGTATAAATTACATTCTATGTAAGCGATATATACAGGAAAATTTCGTGGAAGATATATCCGCACACAAATGGACAACAATAAAAGGTCTAGAAAGGTCTTGTATAAATACAAAAACTGTAAATATTTTATGTAACGAAAATTACATACATATCATCACTCCTGATTCCTGTAGGGGTAAGCAGAGAGCACAGATCTCCATGTGCTATGATCTCGACACACTTTCTTTGCTTCATCAATACTCATCACTCTCTTTATACAAGCTCTTGGATCAAGAGTACTTATGACTTGGCCTTTTTTAAGAACTTCGTTCAAATCATGTTCTTTGTTCATTCATGTTCTTGTTTTTTGGTCTATCTACCCTTTCGACCCTTCCATCCACATCTGCATAGTAAATTCCTTTTATCAGTCGTCTTTCCTCAATCCTCTCTATGCCCAAACCATCTAAGATAAAGCAATTATACGAAAATTACCGTGCTCAGAAATGGGTCTGTTTGGTCCTACCAAAGAATTCTTCTTGCAAAGAAATCTGATGTCATGGTGACGAAAAGGTTAAGATCATGGATGTTTTGAATAAACATTATCATTAAGATCTATTTAAAGTTAAAATAGATAAAGAACAGAATAACTGAGCGTGACGTGAGGTTAACTATATATAGGATGGTTTACCCACTGAAGATATTCGGACAGTCGCATCTGAAAACGTGATTATCCTAATTATGTAGGTTCATGAAACACCTGAGGCGTGTAGTCGAAGATCGGGACGGCTGTATGCTAATAAGGACAATGATGATGATGATTAGTGTATTGTACACAGTACAGAAAACAAATTTATCAAAAAATTCCCACGAGGGTGAGATCCGACTAGCGGAGAGTCGTTTCGCTACGATAAATGTGAGAGGAAGGATGGATTGAAAGATGAATGAGTGTGGAGGAAGCAAGGAAGGTGTGCTGGGATCGTAGTGAATGGAGATCTATGGTCTCTGCCTACCCCTACGGGAGAAAGGCGTGTCTATATATATGTATGTTGTACAGGAAATTCTCATTTTTTGTTGTAGTTTTTTAACGCGTGAATAAAAAAACACTTGAAATAAATATACATGTTAATTTAAGTGAATTAATAAATCTCCAAATTAATGAAACATAAATCATCCGGCACGATATAAATCTCTTCTGTAAATCCCGTGTAAGACAAAAGTGTGGCCCTTGAAGCTTAATTAATAGCCTTTTGGATTAATCCGTACCTTCGTCCCAGGGCTGATACGGGGTGAGGGTGTACTCTCGCGCCTTGCCTAAATAAATAAAGTCAGAGATTTACATAATATTTTTAATCCCTTGTCAGTTATGATAATGCTAATAAAAAATGTGGGTTTTGAGTAAGAAATTTTAAATACTTAGTTGTAAGTAAGTGTTTCTTTATAAATGAAACATTTATTTTATTATTATTATATATTCATGCAGGGGTTGGCAGAGACCACAGAGCTCCATCCGCTTCCATTCATCGCAGCGAAACGGCTCTCCATTAGTCGCTTTTTGGCCCTCGTGAGAATCAGGACATGACGGGTGGCGAACCATGTCGCCGTCATTTTCAACAAATTAGGTATATTAAATTTGTCTTAGTGAATCCCACGAGCTGCAAGGGAGGATGGAGGTCAGCCCCAGCAGAGCCCTGCATGCTGAGGTACAAAGTAACAACAACAAAGTACCCCGGGGGAGCACGATCCCGGGACGGTCGGCACGCTTGTGACTAAGCTCGCCCCTAGCCACGCATCCATTGGCACGGAAAACCGTGAATTGGCGGTGAGGAAGGGAAAGGATAGAGAAGAAAGAAAAGGGCAGGAAAGGAAATGCGGATTGGGGGAGGGGGGTTACCAGACTCGTAATAAATATTTATAAATCCATACATATATTTATTCCGGTGCCGGAATCGAACCCGCGACCGGAGGGCCCCGCCACTGAGCCGATCGGTCGGTTAATGAAACATAATATTCATTTAGCTAAATAATAAAATTTTCATTTAGCTAAGATCCGCGACAAGCAAACTGTTGTAGACCGTATTTTTTGTATATCATTTAATTTATAATTCAAGCACTGTTTCGATATAAAAGAAAGGTAAGGTAGGTCTGAGAACAAGGTGGTTCGCTTTCGATGCAGCGTAAGACAAGTGATGACACGGCGCACCCGACTACCGGTTGCCACGCTGCACACGACAGGGTTACCAACACAAAAAAAAAATAGAGAAATAATAATGTGTGTTTTTTACTGGAAGACGTGGATTTACGGGGAACCTAAACTAAATGTTACCGAAAAAAAGATCGTCAGCAACTCTGATACTTAATCTTTAATTCCAACTAACAACACATTACAAATTTCTCTTTCTACGTTAAGAACACATAAATGTTCGTGTACATATAAACATAAAAAATTGAAAACACTGTAATGACACGGATGTCAAAAAAATTGTATTTCATATTCGGATCAGAAAAAAAAATACTGCGTGGAATGGTCTGATTCCCACAGATCTACGATCAATGGAATATTTTGTACAGCGTTGAAAGTGACTTTTTGAGTGATCAAATACAACTTTTTCCATAATTCGAGTTTTTTTGTCTCTACAATGTCTAAATACAGCACAGTATACTAACAACCTTATGATGTATCTGTGTGTAAGTAATTGTAACACATTCCCTGTCTCCGTCCTAGCCCTTCCAACTTATCACACCAAAGAACTCAAACAATGTGAGACATTTCCTTAATATTCGTAATGTAGTGTTATAGCAAATTGCTTGTGATACAACGAAGTTGACCCGCTCCTATATCCTCCCCATTGCGAGGGCTCCGTAGTAAATCTAGCACAGAGATAAAACATTGAGCTGCGCCGCTCCTAAAGTAATGTCAGCCCGTCATCCTCTGCCAGGCGTAATCCCAGCGATGAAATATTGCGGCCATCCGCTGTTACTGTTTGAGGATTAGAATTTACTCTGTGCGTGAATAACGCGATGATTGATGAGGGTGGTGATGATTTTGTGAGAAACGATGGTAAGGCGGGTGACATCGCTCCACTATCGATTGTGGATTAATTATTTAAGCATATTGTTATTGTAATTGTATGTATAGTGTGTCCAATGGCAGAATTAAATAAACACATGTTTACCGATTATTTTCTATTAGTATTGAGAGAACATCCTGCCTTCATTTCACGCACAGTTTCAACAGGATGGTACCATCTCCACACTGCTAGAAAGACCGTGAAGCTTCTTCGTAATTTCTTCCCTACCGAATTAATAAGCCATTTCGGTGATATTCCTTAGCCATCCACAGATCACCAGATCTCACTCCTATGGACTTCAAAAGTAAAGTCTATGACACAAACCCGACGGTCATCTCAGCAGTAAAATAAAATATCATCCGCGAGGTTAACAGCATCCCAACGTCACTATTTCAGCGAGTGGCACGGAATAGTACTAAAAACGTGGCAATCAAATTTATGTCCCAAACCCATATCATATGTCGGACCAGTGCACTCGACCGTTCAAATCAAATCTGCAGACTGAGAAAAGTGGCAAGGCACGGTAAGGTAGAGCACATCAGCCTCTGTAGTAATTATCAAGTAACAGTCACGAGCACTTTGCCAAGTAATTGAGAAGAAGAAAAAATCTAAGCTAACATCTGTTCGAACAGTAAAAAGTCCCGTGGAGTTCAAAGAATTGTATGAACTTTCCCGCGTTCTTAATAAAACTGTTGCTACATTGTTTGCGTGCTTTGCCCTGCAAGAATCCCTCTTGAGACTTATACGTTCATAACAATACTAATAACGTACAGCTATGAAATTGAACAAAGAAAATAACTGAAGTAGTATATGTTTCCACTCGTTATATTAATTCTTTAACAACGAACAAATAATCCAACTAGAAGACCTTCATAGGGCCAAAATGGAGAGCATATGAAAACTGGAGAGTCCTACAGAATAGCAAAATCCAAGAGCTTGTGGTAGATGGGAACATAATTGGAGAGAAAAGGCGTATAGATTCCGTTGGCCCGGTCACCTGGAGAGGATGATAGAGGATCGTGCGTCTAAAGGGCATACGTGGTATTACCGTCCTATCGACGTCCAATTGTTTACTCTAGCAACCAATGGCGCAACGCAGTGATTGCTGACCTGAGCTAGCTTCGGGCAAGCAACTGGCGAGAGACAGCTTAACAGCCAGTGGCGGGTTCTCGTACCGAAAGCCAAAACACATTTTGAGTCGTTGTAACAGGAAGGAAGTAGGAGTAGAAATTAACTTTAAGTAAGAAGTAAACTAAGGTTTTAAAAGTTTTATTCGTCAGTCATCAAAATCCGTTGCGATTTATTCTGCATTTATATTCCTAATAGTTATCATCATCAAAGCATTTCAGCCGCGGGTGGGCCTTAGCCTGGTTCAGTAAATTTTTTCCAGACGGATCTTTATTTGGCTATTTCTTTCCAACTCCTCAGGCCTTTACATGGTCCTCGACTCCATCTAGCTATCTGAGTTTAGGACTTCTGCGGCTTACGACCATCTGTTTTGCCGCCTAGCAGGCGTTCTGGCACTTTAGCCTCGTCCATCCGTATTACGTGTCCATCCCGACGAAGGCCTCCATTTTTTATGGTTTTGATGACGTTCAGCTCTTTGTACAGCTCATAGTGCTCGTGGTTGTATAGTGTACACCATCGCTCATTTTTCAACACAGGACCTAAAGGTACGCTTTAAAATTTTTCTCTCAAAGTTGAGCACTAGTAATGGTGTTACTACCGTGTCAATCTTTGTCTTCCGTTGCTGTAGTATCATTCCCTATCATCCTATCTAAATCTATCTTTACTTTCTCCTGCCCTTTCTTTTCTTCTCTATCCTTTTCCTTCCTTTCCGCAAGTCCACGGTCTGCAGTGCCAATGGATGCACGGCTAAGGGCGAGCTTAGTCTCAAGCGTGCCGACCGTCCCCAGATCGGGCTCCCCCAGGTACTATAGTGCTTTACCTCAGCATGCGGGGCTCCGGACAACTCGTGGCATTCACTATGACAAATTTTAATAGACCTAATTTTAAAAAAAAAAAAACTACAACGTGGTTCACCACCAGTCACGTCCTGATTCCCACGAGGGCGAGAAGCGACTAATAGAGAGCCGTTTCGATACGATGAATGTGAAAAGATGGATGGATGAAAATATAGATGAGTGTCGAAGAAACAAGGAAGGTGTGCCGGGATCGTAGCAGATAGAGATGTGTGGATTCTGCTTACCCCTACGGCAAACAGTTGTGAAGATATGTATGTATCATAACAAATATTGATAAAGAAACGAACACTTCTGCGTTCACGAGTGTATAAATAATGTAGGTAGGTACAGCTGGGAGCAGTTTCCGCTGAGCCACCGTCGTTGCCACGTACGCAGTATATTTTTCCGTACTCCGTTAAAGTTGTTCCGATATTATTTGTTATTCGTTGTTATTGGTGGCGTGCGGGCGAAGGCGAAGGCGAATGCGGAGGCGCGGTGATTAATTGTCCGCGATACCAGCGCGACTGCCTCCAAGGTGAGCTCGTACAAATAAACTTTGGAAACACTCGCGGGAAATGTTGTTTGTGGCAAGTGATTGACATGTTTTCACTGTTTTATATGAGCGTTGTGTGCGCGCGGGAACTTACGCTTTTGTTGTAATAACGATGTTAATATACGGGGGAGGAACGTGAGAATTTTTTTTTTTTTGATATTTTTCTATTT